>JADZMA010002030.1:0-13620 GCA_020796225.1 Arion vulgaris
TGTATATATGCCTGATATCAAAAAATCTCTTTATTTGGTTTGTTTTGTTCTTTTCAGCTCATATCTCATTCTGCAATAGCCAAATCTAAACGCCTCAGATGCTCATGATGCAAAACTGAATGAGATGTGTCATTCTAAAAAGAAGTCATGTCATATGCATGATGCATTTATGTGAGTGTCATTTCTTCAACTCAAAAGTAATTTCTATAAGCATTATTACCTCTGATGTCAGAGAAGGCACACCTGTATGGCAAGGGACACTGTTAATAAGGAAAGTAGGCTTTCACACAAAAGTCAGTCAGAAGCGCCCTGACTGCGCCTGAATTCCTAGTGGCGAATGCAGAAGAAGGTGATAAATGTTATAATTGTTATCTTATTAATAACATGTGTGACATTTGTTGAATAATATCATATGCTATTATGTTTTTCTAAAATGATTCTAGTGGTGCTTACTTCTTATATAAATGGGATTTTATTGAATTGAAAATAGTTATTGTGTTTATCAATGAACTGTTTGTTAATGTCTAATTTATGTGATGTTTTTATTTTCTAAGCTTCGCTGTCATGGTGTGAGGTTGTTTCTAGTTTGGTACCAGTGCTTGCAAAGAAATGCCAGTGAAGAGTGCCATCGATTTTCTATAACTTAGTACCAGGACTTGGTGACAAGGAGGTCAAGACTTACTTTCTTTAATGACAGATATGTCATCTGTGACATAAGTTCTGATTATATTTTACAGTATCATTTTGTTTGTTTGTTTGTTCCATTAGTTTATATTTAACCTTATTGGTAAGCATACAGAAAAAGATGTACATAAGACGTAGTTCTGTTTAATTTGTACATATTGAATTGAAGTTTCTCCTACTTTGACTATGCTAGTTATTTTGTGGGTGTAGAAATGATAGATAGAAATGGCAATGTACACAGACAGATCGCAACGGAGGCACCGTGAATGGTGGAGTGGGAGTTTGCATTAAGCATCCAGATACTACTGCTGTAGTTCTGGCGGTCCTCACTGGACAAATATGTTCCTACTACAAAGTAGAGCTCCAGCCCTGCTGATGGCAGCACAGCACATGAATAAGCTGCAAGCATTTAAAGTCAAGTAGTTCTTTTTTACAGGCCTTTGTCACTATACAACCCTGCAGTCTGGGAACCCTGGTTCAGAGTGGACAGAAAACCAATAGCATATAGAAATAATTTGTTAAACTTATGAAGTCTAACTTTTCTTGTTAACTTTGTCTAGACACAGGAGGCATGATTGCTGCTGGAGAAATCACTTCTATTCTTCCGAGCCAGGCAGAGAAATTGCCAGAAAACCTCACTGAGTTTTCTTAGAAAATTTGCTGAAATACATGGTTACAGAGGTAATGTGGTGCATTTCACTACAGTCAATGACATATCACTACATTCATAACAACATACATGGTTACATAGATAACATGATGCATTTCACTACATCATCATCATCATTAATCCTCTCCGCTCCTTGTAATGCCTCAACAGTTTTCGCCACTTTCTCGGTCTCTGGCTGTTCTTTTTGGCTAGGTAAATTGGCATCTTACCCTCCGTAAGCCCTCGTCCCCAATTGCGGGGTCCTTTTTCGTTTCCCTGCGGGCCCAGCACCTGTTAGTGACCCCGACTTTTTCCAAAAGGTATGGCCATCCATCGCTTTCCCCTTTTGACCTTTTCTCATGGTTCCCCCTGTTTTTATCCACAGACCCGTGTTTGTAACTTATCTCCATCTCAATTAGAAACCCCGCAAACATCCGTTGACAAATCGGGATTATTTTATTTGCCTAGTGACTCGCCAAGTTTGCCATGCAACCCATTTACAAGAAAATCTGACTTTTTTTTCGTGGAGATGGCAGCGGACTTCCCCCCCATGTGCAGGATCGAAAAGGCCTGGGGGCCTTTCCCTAATCTAGATTAATTTAAATTTGTCCTCTTTTTTTGTTTTTAAAGGAACAAATTAAATTTTTTATGTCCTTCCTAAATCAGTATTGGATTTTCTGTATGTTTTCTCGCATTACATCTTCTTTGACTGATTTTAAGACCAACTCAGCCGTTTGTGCCAAACATCCATTTTTTCCATTCTTTAGTCAATCGGAAAAAGCAAATCGTCCGCAAAACCCGGGTTTCTGGCTTTGCCCAAAGTGTCCATTGTATCCTTTTTCCAAACCCTGGCTACTTTGGGGGCCCTCGTGCCCCAAGAAGGGGGGGGAAGGGCCCCTGTCAAACACCGTAGTGACCTGAACTCCTCAAGTCCCATGCAACCGGCAGGAAAACCCCAAGTTCCCTATGTGTGGAGTCTTCCCCCCATAGTTTCTTGGGGATCCCCCCATTGTTTTCTATTTTGCGTAAAATCCCTTCCCCAAAATCACAAAGCACACTAAGCGGGTGCCCCATTTTTTTTTCACTATGATTTTTGGTGGTATCGGGCAGAGTCTTTTTTCGAACCCCGCCTGTTCGTCCCTAAGCCTCGGGTCCTTTTTACCCTTCAAAAACCCTAGGGGACTTGCAATGGAACACATGACCCCTCCCCCACTTTCCCAAATTTAAAATCCATTCTTTGGCATTTTCAGGGGAGCCTTTTCTTCCAATCTGCTTATCTCCTCCTGTCCCCCCCAAGTTGGGGAATTTTGGGTTGGTTTTCCATTTTCTCTCCTCCTCGAGTTTCCGGATTTATCCTCCTGCCTTCCCCTTTCAAGTTCTTGGCTTGGGGTTTCCTTTTTTGTGATCTCCCTACGTTTTGCCCAGGGTCTCTTGCCCTAAATCTAGTGGTTTATGGGGGGTCTTTTTCATTTCCCGGGAAATGCTCTTTCCGATTTTTCATAAATTTTTAGTAAAAAATTTCCCCAGTCTTATCTTATGGCCTGCTCTGATTTTTTTTCCCACTCAACAATCTGTTTGTCTCATAGAGAGCCTTGGGGTCCCTTTGCTGGCTGCTGCTCTGCCTCCTTATCTCATTTTGAAAGCTCTTTTGTTTTTAGCTGTCTTTTTTCCCCTCTGCCATTTTAAAAATTTGTTGCGGCCCCCGTTTTTTCTGTCTTTTTTGACTGGTTTTTTTTTTGTTTCAACTTTTCCTTTATCTATGTTTTTCTGTCCAGGGTTTCCTGTTTTGATGGTCTTTTTTTGGTTAACTTGCTCTTTGGGGTTTCCCCCTACTTCCCCTGTGCCTTCCCCTTCGGTCTTAGCGCCAAACGGTTTTGGGGCAATCGGAGACTTTTGGCCCCGGTTGGAGTTTTTGACATCAAACTTGATTCGGGCTTTGTTTTTTCTTCTTTTTCCCCATAGTTTCATTTTTTAAATTTTTCATTACCAGATGGTGATCAGATCTATTTCTCCCTTCCTCTAACATCTTTGTGATGGGTTCCCCGTTGGGAATTCCCATGGGCGATCTTTTTTTCCATGGTCTCGAATCCGTTTCCATGGTCTTGAAGGAAAAGTGTCCCCCGAAAGCTCTTGGAGGCCGAAGTTAAATATTTCCCCTTTTCGTTCTGCTTCCAAAACCATTTATCCCCTCTCTTTTTCCCTGCCCGTGTTTTTCCCACCTTGGCATTCAAAACCCCCCTAAAATCATCATTGTGCTTTTTATTTTTGTCCCGTTGCCTGTAGTTGTCATAAATGGTCTTTTTTCCCCCTCCTCTGCATGTTTAATCACATAAATTTTGTAGGTCTTTGGAACCTGAATTTAACCTTGCCCAAAAGGTGACACTGGTTCCCCTTCCCTCAGACTTTTCTTCTTCCTTTTTACAGGGGCCCCGCTTCCGGGGCATCTTCATTTTTTTTGCCCCGTGGGGCAGGGTTTTTCCGCCCGGTCTTTTTTCCCCAAAAGCACACCTTGTTTCACACATTCCCAGAAAAGGGACTGATGTCTCCCTTTACCACTTGTGCCCTCTGCCTGTCTCTAGGTGTCCTTACATTCCCATCCCCACAAGGGGGGCTTTTCTTTAATCACTGGGGGCTTCTATCTTTGTTGTCTGGGAGAAAAAGGGGCAGCCCTCAGCTTTCCCCGGGTTTGGCTCTCGGTATCTGTCTCCTGCATGGGCCCCAGTCCTTTCCAGTTTGAGTTGTTTTTAAAATTTGTTTTGGTTTCTTTAAACTTTTTTTTTTAAAAGGATGGTAGTTGCCCCGCCCCCCAACCTGGAGGGCCAGGAGACCACATTTGTCTGCCCCTCTCCTTGACCTTTGCTTGGGTAACCCCGCCGGCATAGCCTCCGGGGCCCCAGGTATCCCCCCCCCCTCAAAGGGGAAATTTTGGGGAGGCATTTCTTATTTACCTATTTTTCTATCTTCTTTAAAAATTTTTTGTTTGTAAACTTGATCATCAAACTTGTTGATATGGTCAGTCCCCAATCTTCTTCATGTTCATGCCCGTCTAGTAAAGGGGGTTGGGTCTTTTGTGGATGGGCGAACTTGATGGCAGCAAAACAGGGTTTAATTAATTTTATAGTCGAAAACCTATTTCCTTATTCTTTACGAAAATCTCTTTCCCCCAACCCTTATTTTAAATAATAGGTTTTCATCCATACGGTTTGTGTTTGGGGAAAAATTTTGCATCCTTTTTTATTTTATCGAAAGATTGTTCTGATTATTGGTGCCAGATTTGTTTGATTTGGGGGCTCTGTTGCATTTTTTTTGAAAACTGGAGACCATGGTTCCCAAAATGTCTAATCAAAACTTGAGTGATAGATGGTGTTTTTTTGTGGGAAGTCATTATAGGGCAGTGACAATGCGCTGGATTCACTGACAACCTTTAGGAGTCTGCTCCTGCCTGTGTGACTTATTGCCTAGTCTCAAAGCGAAATGCAAGCTACTGTGCTCTGTTTCACATTTTTAGCTAGTTGTGAAATTAAGCTCTTATAGGGCTTTAAGGAAGACTTTGATTCTAACCAGTGTTACAGTGTTATACAATGATTGTCTCTGGTGGTAGCTTGGGAGTGTGTTTTTTATCAGGCTTAGTGTAGGTCAGGAAAAATTAAGTGGACTCCAATTTATAATGTTTGTCTGCCAAAATGAATATTTCTCATTTTCTGTATGGTCAGTTTCTGTTATTTTCGCAAGTATGTATTTAGTGTCCAATTACTTCTTATTTTTGCCAGTTTTTTCATGTGTTAAATTTGTTAATTTTTAAGGTAATCAAAGTTGAATGGATGAACAAAGAAATGAGAGAACAAAGCTTTGAGTTCATATTTAACAAGTTCAAGACCAAGTATTTGCACTGGTTGCTACCTGACTTTGTGTACAGAGATATTTATGATCCTGTTTTGGGTATGTTTGCCAACAGTTCATATACGTTTACTTACACTCATTTGTTAGAGTGTACCAATATTTACACTGGACATTTGACTAACTCTTACATATGGTCACACGTTCTGCATTGTCTATCTCTAATATATATAATATCTGATATCCTTCAGGAGAGTGAACCATTATCTTTGATACTGAAACAATTGACACTAGACATTCAAGTAATATCCATGTCATCACACAAATTTTAGACTTGATTATTTGTCTTGACATCTATTCAGTTTTGTTACATAAACTTATCGATATAGGGGAAGACTGCAGTAAAACTATGAAGCAATGGCGAAACACATAAAAACAAAGTACTGTAGTTTTACAAAGTACAATAACAATACACAGCAATGTTCTGACCAAAAGGCCTTTATCAAGCAAAGGATACAAGAGAGGTGAAATATTTCCCAACACACAACATGTAGAGTCAAACAACAAGTTCAACAAGTCAGTGATTGCTCTATTGTCCTTTTCTTCTCTCTTCATATATATTTCACAGCAGTACTCTTTCTTTTTGTTGAGAATTTATTTTTGTTCTGTTAGGTTCTTTCCATCCTGTATTTTATTACGGTAGCTTTGGTTGAAAAGTTATGGCCATGGAGGTTGGCATAGTCAATGTTAAACGTTGTTTTACATGGCATATCCTTTACAAGATGTTGCCATCAACCACAGTAAATGAGTTGTTGATTTTCTAGGCACCTTGTACGTTCAGTAGTTTGCTATTGCTTTCTAACGGTGAGGTCTATTTTACCATCCATAAAAAACCGAGGGGAAAAACTTTGCTTCAAAACAGCCCAGAGCGGAGTTTGAACCAGGTACTCTTGGTTGTGATCGAGGCTCACTACTCTACGGGAAGTCAATAATAAACAAATGGCTGTAGAAAATACTAAACATGATAACAACTTGAAACCAGTTTATTTTTATAACATTGTTCTTTATTTCTCAACATAATTTCACCAACATTGATGCACTTATCCATCGTTTTATCAACTCCCAAACGCTGCATAGAACGCGGGCTCTGTTTTCTAAACACACTTTCTTCAATTGTACTCAATGTGGTACCAGACATGGAGGAGAACACAAATGAACGATTTGGCCTGTCCTTGCGTCATCTCTGTCGATACAAGATGAAGGAAGACATGCTAAACAGGATTATTACTGAGGATGAATCATTGGTGCATCACTCCAGCCGAATAAAGCGTGCTTCACTACAGTGGAAACATCTTTTCGCCTTGTGTCCAAAAATTCAAGGTTACGCATCGGCAGGAAAGTCATGCTGCGGTGTTCTGGGATTGTCAAGGAGTGCTTTTAACCAATTTCAAGAAGAAAGGTGACAATGTGAATTCTGAATCATACTGTGAAGTTCAATCGATGCTTCATGATGCAATTCGAAAAAATGCCCAGGACTGCTGACTACAGGAGTGTTGCTTCTTCATGACAATGCCAGACCACACACGGCTCGATTAACTCAGGAGAAAATTAACCAACTACGGTGGAAAGTTCTGGAACATCAACCTTGCAGTCCCGACTTAGCCCCTAACGATTTCCCCCTTTTTGGTCCACTGAAAACCCACCTTGGCGGGAGACATTTTGCGAATGACGTCGAAGTTGAATGTGAAGTGAACGTGGTTTAGAAAACAGAGCCCGAGTTCTATGCAGCGGTTTGGGAGGATTGATAAAGCGATGGGATAAGTGCATCAATGTTAGTGGAAATTATGTTGAGAAATAAAGGAACAATGTATGTATAAAAATAAACTGGTTTCAAGTTGTTATCATGTTTAGTTATTTTTCTACAGCCATTTGTGAGCTACTTATTAAACTTCCTCGTACTAAACCACATGCTCACAGAAACATCGTTACCACAGATTATTGCAAGCAGAATAAAATACAGGAAAATTGCTTGTCATTATACAGAAAATTTTATAGTAAATGCACAGTAATATTTGATGTTGTTAATTTCTTATTTTAAAACTGCTATTGTCTGACGAATTTTATCTTAAATAATTGTATTGTTTCAGAATGCTGTGGCTCAAATAAAGATGCATGAAGAAAGATGAATCAATCTGTGTCTGAATGTCGGGATACTTTTGTCTTTTGGCTGCCACTTTACGATATCTAGTCATAAACCATCTCCAGAAGTCCATCAGTAAGAGCTATTCAAATTTGACTGCCTTGAAAATGTCTACATGTATTCCTAGCTCCTTGATCGCTAAATATAACAATTTGTATTTATGTATATGTATATAAATTGAGCAGTTGCCAGGATAGAGCGGTATGGAGAAATTGCTTGCAGGCCCTATGTAGCATATAGCGATGCAGAGGAATTATTATTATATATATTATTTAAACCTTTATATATATATATCGACAAAATAACATAAAAGCAAATCAAGAAAACAACACGAAGAGGAAGAGCAGAAAACTCGATCAATGAACTCCTTTTGGCAGACCACCAGTGTCTAATATCACGAGACAAACATAGACTCTAACCACACAACTGCATTACAGTCTGCTTGTGAAAAATACAACATAAAAATTAACACCTACAAAACAGAAGCCATGACAATAAGTAGATCGACCAATCAAATCAATACACATGTGCACAAAGCAAAAATCACACAGGTTCGAGAATTCAGATATTTGAAGTATTTTCATAGATGAATGGACAGAGAAAGTGAGACTAGATGCCAAAAGCGATGCTGTGACTTACCAACTGTCCCCACCGCTCACACAGAGACATGGCAGTCAAGTGACAACTGATAAATTGCGTATTTCTACTAACTCTTTGTTATCAATGTCAATTCATGGTCCCTAACTAAATCCCAAGAAAAAGATCACATCATGTGAAATTAACTGTTTAAGAAAAACTGTCAATGTTACAAGATGTTATAGATTGAGAAATGAGAACATTGGAAATGTGATTTAAACCAACATATTAGAAGACAACAAATAAATGGTTCGGTCACCTAATGAGAATTAAACCAGATCTACTACCATCTTGTGCCTAAAACAACCGGCAACACGGGGACCAAGGAAGCCCAAAGAACCAGATGAATAGATAACCCACAGATATCCTGTGACATCAAAGACTAACAACTACAGATGCAACACACCTGGCACAGGATAGAAAACTGAAACTCCCACAATTTTTTTTTAGTTTAGTTTAGTCGTCGGATCACCATCACTTCACGTCGAACAAATTAGTCCATAAGTGCTCCGATCTCTCCCTCAGTATGTCCATCAGCGTGTGGCACTAACGACACCGATTCTTTGTTGGTTTACAATTCTTCTTTGTCTGCCAGCATAGCGTTCTTGTTGAGCTACACCACACTTAACTTGAGTTCTTGCAGTCTGGTTAGTGTTGTGGATTCACCGCTATTACGTGAATCATGTACACGCCCTCTCTCCCTTAAGGAATTTATAATATCAGCCTGGTCCATTGTCGTCCGCTTTGGACAGCAGCCATACCTGCAAGCCTATCCACGTTCATTCCCCCTTACACCTGCATGCCTGGCACAAAAATAAAACTGATCTTTGTCAGCTTAGACCTCCCAGCGATTCTATCCAATGCCTCCTAGCCCATCCTGTTTCAATCTTCCTGAGCATACTCATTGAGTCACTGAGAAACATGCATGGATAAAAGTCTGTGATTCTAGCCAATCATCGCTTTGGTAACCGCCATGATTTCCATAGTGAGACTACTCGTAGTCACAGCAAAACCACCACTGTCTTCCTTCACAACATCACCTCCGACCCAGCAGTGAAAGCCCACGAGCTCTCACGTGTCGAATCCCAAACCATCCGTATATGTACTGACACATGTAGATAAGACAAGACAAAAATATAATGTATTTCTTTTTAAATAATTTTTATACTAATGCATAGTAGTGAATTATTATACTTAACTTATTTTTATTGTATTATTTATTTGTTTATATTTTCTGTTTAACTGTTAATCATGAACTCTGAAATGGTAAAATCAATATTTAAAATCTTTATAGCAAAGAAGTTATGTTTAAAATATGGATTTATGACTATTTTACTGTGTAAAAAAATCATTTTGTTTATCTTTACACTTTAGAGGCCTTTCATGCTCCTTACTAACTGAGCCTTCTACTCATATGGAAGAGTCTCGAGATGATGGCAAAGGGGCTGGAGATGATGAAGAGGGAACACCACCACTTCCATTGAGCAAAGAGAGCACTCTGTCTTCAGAATATGCTCAGACTAGTCAGAACTGTATATCAAATTTTCAGAACCGTATACTTTATCAATATGAATTGTTCGTGGCTGTATGCTGTACTCTAGTCGTGAGAATGTCAACATTGTTCATGAGTGCTTTAGGCAGGTAGGAGATGTGAATTTCAGCAAATTTATAGTAATGATCTTTAAAATTTCTGTACAACTGAACTTCAACATATCTTTTAGAATGGAATTTTGTCTATTTTGATGAGTTGTAGATGTGACTCTTCCCTTTTCTGTATATCATTGGCGGTGCGACGATTACAAATACTCTACTAAAATGATATTGATACAAAATTTTTTTTTCAAACGTCTTAAAATTTTAAAAATTTTCCCCTAAAAAATCTTTTCAAAGTACATATTTTTTTTGTTTATTTTGGTGATCGAGACCCTTTTGCTTTTTTCACATTTGCCCTTCAGTGGTTCATTGATTATTTTCTTTTTTTGGGGATACAAAATGAAATAAAAAAAAGGGTTAACACCTCTTCATTCATAAAATTATTCAACCAAAAAAAATAAAAATTTTTTAATTAAGTCAGAAAAAAAACCTCCCTTTTAATCCGGGAACATTATTTTTCCTGCCTGGGGCCTTAAATCCTTTTTGTTGTTGGGAAAAAATCAGGTGACACTTTGTCATAAACCCTTTAGTATTTTGTATTTTTTCTTTTAGACATCTTAGTAGTTTAAAAATTTTTAAAAAAAAACCATAAGATAAAATATTCCGCTCATTGCTTTGTTTTTTTTTGCAAAATTTGGACCTATTTAGATTTTATGTCCTAAAATCTTTTCTTTCTTAATTTTTTATCAATGCTTTTTCATTTCGAAGGACCCTTAAATATTTTGTATTGTATCCCGGTTTTTTCCTCTCCCTTTTCATTTTCCCAAGTTTTTCCCTTTGAACTTAAAAATGAACCTATTCTTCATTTCTAATTATTTTGAAATGATCAACAATAACTGTTTACTTAAATTTGTTTTTGGTTAATGAACTGAACTCCAACAGCCCCATATGTCTCTAGGAAATAAACTTGCTGTCAAAATTTTTTTTGTCATCCACATTTTGGCAAAATGGATTAAGTCGGCTCCCTGCAAAAGACCAGTGTTCAACACCTGGTAAGCCAGGTTTTTTCTGTCGGAACTAAAAATCCGGGGAATTTTTTTGGCTACCCTTTATCCATTTAAATTCCTCAACCCCCTGCCCCCCTCATAAAAAGGTTTTACGGGCATTAAGTATTAAATTTTTTTAAAATTTTTTTACTTCCCATGTTTTTTAAATTTTTTTACTTTTCCCCTTTGTAAATTTTATAACCCTTGATTTTAAACCCTTCTGCAACCCTTTTAACATGCACCTGCAATAAGAAAGGTGTCAGTTTTAAAAAGTTTTTTAAATGACTTTATCTTCTGTTTTTTTTTTATTTTCATTTTTTTCTCTGTAAATTGTCACTCTTTCAGTGCTTTAATCTTGACTTTGATCTAACCGGGTTATTTTATACAAATGTATTTATTACAATTTCTTTTGAATCTCGGGGCTGGAACACTAAAAAAAAATATTCACATTGTTTTTTCAACCAAAAAAATTTCCTTTGGGTGTCTAGAAAAAACAAAACAAAGTTGTAATGACTTTTGTTGTTGCGATAAAAGTTTTCCCTCTGTGTTTAAACATTTAAAAAAATACTTTTTTATCCCCCCCTAAAAATTCATTTTCTTTGGACTACAAGACCTGATCTTTTCCAGGATCTAAATTGTCGGGTAAAGGAAAACCCCAAATGGTGGGGATCTGGGATGGGAAAGCTGTTGACAAAAAAATTGTCAAGAACATCATTTTAAAGTCTTGACTGGGGCTAATTCAGGCGTAAAAAAAACAGACTTACCTAGTACCCTTTGGAATCAAGTTCTGCACAGATTTTATGAAGTCAATCATTCCCCCAAACAACAGACTTTTAGTCGCCTTTGGAATAAAATTCTGCACAGATTTTGAAAGTCATTCGGCGTCTGCAACTTTCATCATTAAATAATTTGCATCAACAATGCAAAATCTCAGACCCCCCGGTCTTTGGTCTTTGAAGAATCACCTTGCTGGTTGAAAATGTGGTTGATCTGTAAAACACCTTTGGGCCCCATCAGGGTCCCACACTATCTCTGAAATGAGATTTGTTTGCACAAAGACAAGCATCCCCAAAAGAAAGTATGGTCTGTCTGTCAAAGTCTGACGCGCTTGCTGGCCCTGCCAGTTTGTCCAGTAAGTCCTGTCAGTGTTTTTCCTTTTCTGTTTCTTTATAAAAAAGAATGCAAACAATCTGACTAAAAGCATGTCTTTTCAAAAATTTACGGGGTAGTCAGCACTTATGCTGTAGTGATTTGAGTCTAGAAAACATCCAGGCAGGTGACCTTTGCCCCCCACGCTAGTGGGGTTCTTCCGTTTTTTCCCATGAATTCAGCTTTGTGCCCTGGCAATGTTTTATAAACAAGAACCATGTACATCCTTGTTATCAGTCAGAGACTGTCATGGAATGGGCAATAAAAAAAACTCATGACAAATGTGATGTTTTTGGTAAAAGGGTGCAAATTCTCCACAAAAATGGCACATCACCACCCCTTAAACGTCCTCACCCACCCAAAGGGGGTTTTTGGGGTTTTCGGAATTAAAAAAATGTATAAAAACCCAAATTAACAATTTATTAAATTATAACAAAAAAAATATCTTTTTCTGGGGGTAACATCGATAGCTAACTCTACCATTGATTTCATATAATTTCTTTTTTGCATTTCTTTTTTTTTTTGGGGATATTTCTAAAATTTTATTGTCAAAAAATATACCCCCCTAATTTGTTGTTGACCATTTTAATTATTATGTTGCAAGTCTGGAATCTACATAATCTGGGCTCATTCATTGAGTTATCAGATTTTGACAGTTTTCAATCCAAAAGTTTATCAAAAGTTGCATTCTTGGTTACAGTATATTAACAATGAAACTTTTTTTTCTTATGAAATTTTTTTGGGAAAAGGGGACACTTTTGGATGGTATTGTTTATTTTGACTGTTAAATTCTCTTAAAAGATCGAAAATTAATTTCAAACCCGGAAGAAGTGGAACATTTCGTTAGGAAAAATTTTTAATCGGAAATTCTATCAGTTTTTACCTCAGCAAATAAGTTCATATAATTTTGCTTTCTTTGTTATATCCCCCAGGTCATTAACATCTTATTAAAATGTTTATTTCTTCAGTTTTCTTTATTAACAATAAATCTTTGTTTTAATATTATATTGTATATGGGGCTATTCTTCAGTTTCATATTTGAAGTTTGAATAGTTCATTTATATTAAAAAATTGGGATCTTGACTTCGTCTGAAGTAATTTTGGGAAACACAAAACAATATTTCTGTTTTAAATTTACTTTACAAAAGTTAAAAACATTAAAAATAAATAAATTGGGTATTGTTTAATTGGGGAGGTTTGGTTTGGAATAAGTTGGCCGGAAAGTTAAGTTTTTTCTGTGAGAATGAAACCCGGTTTTTTAAATTACTTAAAACTTAAATAAAATTTTTAATTTATTTTGGAATGCATTACGTTTTACACTTTTGTACATATTTTTTTTTCATGTTTGTATTTTTTTTTTGGGTAGGGGAAAAAAACATAGGGGCTTTTGAATATAAAAATGTTACAGAAAATCCTCATTTACCCTGGGCGGGGGAGAACAAATGATCATTGGGGGTTTTGGGAAATGGTGGCGGAAGGGCTCTGATGTGAAAATTATTAGTTTTAGGGTGTAAGTTATACTCAAAAACTTTTAATAAATATTCAATAATAATCATTTAAGGATCCCTATAACTAGCTCTAGAGGGGTATAACAAAAAAAACTCACTGGGGGAATTTAAAAAATAACTAATTTATATAATAGCTGAATAATTAGCAGTAAAAAACAATCTGTGTGTTTGAAAAATTTTGTTTTAAATAATAGTGCGGATGAAAAAAAAAGCTGTTCCCGCGTCTACAGCCTCAGATGTGTGTTTTGCACCTTGGGGTGTGTGTGGAGAGGACTAAGGGCAATTCTGGGAAAATAATTCTCTCAGGTGAGGCATAAA
>JADZMA010002031.1:0-13615 GCA_020796225.1 Arion vulgaris
CATTATAGAAGAATCAATTGAATTCCAGTCACCACCAGTGATAAATTTTATAGACTTTCAGAAAGCGTTTGATAGTCTTCATCGTTCTACTTCTGGAGAGATTCTTAAGACCTATGGCTTCCAGGAAAAGTACATCAATATTATAAAGCCTTCTATTCTGAAGCATCCTGCTGTGTAAGAACAGATGCAGGAAACTCAGACTGGTTCACAGTAAATTTGGGTGTGAAGCAGGGCTGCGTTATGTCACCTATGCTTTTTTTGGGATAGCTATAGACTGGATCATATGCAAATGCACCCAAGATGATCAACTAGGCATCAAATGGCTAATAACAGCAGACTATTTGATCTTGACTTTGCCGATGACGTGGCCATATTGAATTCAACTACACAAGCAACCCACAAACTAACGAGCAATCTTTGCACACTTGCAGAACAGGTTGGTCTCCAGATCAATTCTGCCAAGACCAAAATTATGGACCTCACAAACTCGACAGACAACATCGTAATAAATGGCCAAACACTGGAGAAAGTTGAACATTTTACATATTTGGGTAGTAAAGTGTCAAACAACGGAGACACGATGAAAGAAATAAACTCTCGTATTGCTATAGCAGCTAGTGCCTTCACTAAATTAACGAATATCTGGCAATCTCAAGACTTTAGTATATGCACAAAGTTAAATTATTTAGGTCATGTGTGATTCTGTACTGACCTCGAGTTTGTGAAAGTTGGAAATCAACAAAGAAAATTGATAAGAAACTGGACAACTTTGAGAATAAATGTCTACGAAAATTATTAAAAGTCAAATGGAGTGATTTCGTTTCTAACAACACAGTAAGAGATAGAACACACCAACAACCCATATCAAATATTATAAAGAAACGACGGTGGAAATATTTAGGTCATGTGCTTAGATCAGACGAAAAGAGACTAAATCGACAAGTCCTTATGTGGTCACCAGTTGGGAAAGAAAACGTGGAAGACCAAAGACCACTCTTCGAAGAACCATCCAACAAGAAAGTAAACTATTGGGATGTAAAACCATACAAGATCTGCAACTGCTAGCAAAGAACCGTATCACATGGAGATCTAAAACCTCTGCCCTATGTGTCGCCTTTGGCACGAAAGGAACAAACAAACTAACTAACTATTGAAGTGGGATGCAAAGGGTTCAAGAAAGAAAGATCGACCTAAAGAGACCCTGAAACGAACTTTGCTGAGAGAGGCAGGAAATATCGGTCTCAGTTCCATGGAGGAGATTGAGCGAGTTGCCCAGGATAGAGCGGTATGGAGAAATTACTTGCAGGCCCTATGTAACGTATAACGGTACGAGAATTATTATTATTATTTACTCATATCAAAGCCAGGTGATCTTGACATGGTGGGAATCAAGTTTTTAAGTGTAGATAAATACGAAAGGCACAACAATTTTGATTTTCGCAAAACCGATAGTAGGAAGCAGGGTTGCCAATTTGGCTTTTTAAAGCCAGATTCAGGTAATTTTGCTTTTTTAAAGTGGTTGACTTAAAAAAGAGTGTTTGGATTTTGCCTTATTTTTGGCTTTTTCATATGCAATTTTTTCTCTCTCTAAAAATGTGTATAATTCTTAAGAGAAAATTGGGTAAATATATCTAAATATAGGTTTTTATTGGTTTTGGTTGGTATTGTTAAAAATATGTTTAGTACTAAAGATTATGAAATATTATGGAAAGTAACATCACTTCCTGCTTCGCTCTTTTTCGTGCCTCGGATTATGCACTGCTGTCCTGTTATTTGTTTTTATTCGTGTGCAATTTCGTAAGGAATCTAACTATGGTGACAAAAAAATGGACACAATCTTATGACAGGAGTCACAAATATAATACCAATTGGGAAAGACTTTATATGGGCGAAAAGATCTTCTGGTGGATCACAAAATGCGTTTTGTAAATTATGCCACTGTACCGTTGTGCCTAAAGCATATAGCCTCGCTGCACATGAAAAGTTAGAAAAAACACAGATGACTCCATCAACAAGACAGAACACACTTCACGTGGAGAATTCCACTAGACAAAATTATGATAAGGTTAAGGCAGCAGAACTTCAAGTGGCTGTATGTGTGGCCTGTCACTGTGCCATTCGTTCTGTCAACCATCTTAGTGAAATAATGATAGGTTATGGACAAGGGAGCACTTTAGAGCACATAAGATTGCACAGAACAAAATGTTCTTGTTTAATAAAAAAACATCATCTCACCATCAGTGAAAGATGATTTCATTGTTGACTTAAAGTACAGGAAATACGCTATAATTGAAAGCCTTTATGGCTAGTTAGAGGAAGTCTCGATCAAATTACACGTCTTCCCCCTGCCATAGATACATTTCAGTGCTTGTCAAAACTTAGCCCTATGATAATGTTAAACCAAGCATCAAGGCCTTTATTTGCAGAACTACCATTTCTGCACATTGCGGGAGAAAAGATCATTGTAATAGAAGAACAATACAGAAAAATAATCTGTATTGATTGGAAAGAAGAAGTCCAATTTAAGAAAGACGGATTTTTAACAGACAGTGAAACTTTTTGGATTGGTGTTCTTTAACACGAGTCATTTAAAGAGCTTGCCACCTTTGCTCTGAGTTGTTTAATAACTCCCGTTAGTGATGCTGTTATTGAGAGGGTGTTCTCTCTTGAGCATCCGTCACAACAAAAGCTAGAAATAGAACAGCTGCAGTTCTTGGGGTTATAGTTTCTTGGGGAACAGAACTGCTCTTATCTAACAAATGTTGCAAGGATTTTACTGCCTCCCCTAATATGTTAAAGAGCTTATCTACTTATAAAGTGTATGGTGCTGGTTTTAGTGGTAAGGTTACTAATGACCTTGATTTTGAGAACTTCTTATGATGTATGTGAGTGTGAAATAGCACTGTTTTTACTCCTGCTTTTTGTGTGACTTTTTCGGTCAGTGTTTGGCTTATTTTCTCAATTTTTAGTTGGCAACCCTGGCAGGAAGACGTTGAGTTCTGCTATAACGCTTTCTTCTGTCATGAGTTCTCACAACAGCGCTGTTCATCCAGAAACTTAGCAAACAGTAACACAAAGTACTACAGTTTTACAAAAATACATCAACAGTGACGATAATAGACGTTTCGACAAAGCATTATCAAAAAACTATTACAATAAGAATGACGAATTTCGAGGAAAACTACAAATGGACGATTACATGTGGAAACATAAACCTATCTAATGAAATCTGGAATAAAACGAACAACAAAAATGAAGGCAACACAAAACCGAAAGTGGAAAAGAAGAAAAACAATAAACAATATAGTGGATAAATGACAATATGGAGAAAACACATATAGATAACAAGGCACGAGATAAGACAGTTAAGAAGCATAGGAATGTAGGGCGTTCAAAGTCGCAATCCATGAATGAAATAAACGATTCTCAGGGCATGACATCGATCCGGAGGAACATGATCGGATGGCATCCGATCATGTTCCTCCGATGATCGAGTCGATTCGCCCTGAGATCGTTTTATTTCATTCTGTGGCACTTTGCGACCTCTTGACTCAAGCATTACATTCATGCTTTAGTACTGTCTATCTGTGCACGTTATCTATATGTGTGTTTGCTCCATATATGTGACATTTATCCACTATATTGTTTATTGTTTCTCTTCTTTCCACTTTCGGTTTTTTTGTGTTGCACTCATTTCGTTGTTCGTTTTTATTACCAGATTTTCATTAGATAGGTTTATGTTTCCACATGTAATCGCCCATTTGTAGTGTTCTCGAAATCGTCATTCTGTTGTAATGTTTGCTTGATAAAGGCCTTTGGTCGAAACGTTGCTGTTTATCGTCACTGTTGATGATTTTGTAAACTGTATATTTGTGTTTACGTGTTTAGCTATTTTTCAAAGTTTTACTGCAGCCCCCACCTTTTTCGATATCCAGAAACTTCAGATTTTCTTCTTTAACAATATTCTCTGAGTTTAAATTAGACAGTAAATGCAGCGGCTTTAGCAAATTCTCATGAGCTTTTGTGAAGTAGTCATCAACAGTTACATTGTTTTCTGTATCTGTGCTTAAACAATCTACTATATATATAAAAATGAGTGTATGTATGTATGTTTGTTACCTATAGACTCGGAAACTACTGAACAGATGTAGCTGAAATTTACAGGATATGTTTGTTTTGATGTCGGATGCTACCTGTCACAGTTTGAAATAGGTAGCGCTGAAGCTTTTCGAAAAAATCTAAAAATAATAACACGCTCATTTCATCGGGGTTTCTAACCAAATCTCCATTAACGTTTCCGGAAGTTTACAGTATGCGCATCTACACGATTCGATGACGTATGATTCAAGTCAATATTTCAAACAAGCCGTTAAAGTCAATATTTCAAACAAGCCGTTACAAGCTGAAGGTTTGTTTCTAATCATGATCATAGATACTGAAAATCATATTTTAAGTTATCGCCAACTATTCCATCAATGTTTGTTAGCTATGTTGGCAAAATTGCTCATATTCGATTAAACCAAACAAAACTACGATCCGAGGAATACGTTCATTTGATGGAAGCTATTGGCCGGCATTTCTATAAATGGCAAGATGGTTATTTTGCCATCAACGTTTACCTGATGTACAATGTACACGTGAATATTACCAATATTAGATTACGACAGAAACGGGTTACCATTTATTATTTTGTAAATCAATCCATACCATTGACCGCTATATAGCGGCGTGCAATTCTAAATTAGTACAACCATTTCGCAATAGGTGGTGCGCGATTAGTGAGTAGTTTAACTTTGGACAAATGATTTATACAGTTTAACTGATTTTCAAAACATATTACGCGCATTTCCTTGCATTTATATGTTAATATATATAGTAGATATGCATTTCCTAATAGAATTTAATCAAATGCTAATTTTTTAGTAGATATGCATTTCCTAATAGAATTTAATCAAATGCTAATTTTTAGTAGATATGCATTTTCTAATAGAATTTAATCAAATGCTAATTTTTTTTTATTTATTCCAGCGAAACTTCGACGAATTTTCCACACATTTTCAATTATGCCTCCCAAACGAAAAGCTATTGGCCCATCTACCCTAGATCACGAAAAGAAGGCGTTACTGGCTTCGAAACAGATGAGCAACGGAAGCAAGACTGAAACCGTTCGAGTTCGCCCCTGCTGAAGCCCGTTCGTCTGAAACAGACGAGCAACGTGAAGCAAGACTAGGAACCAATCGAGTTCGCACTGCTGAAGCCCATTCGTCTGAAACAGACGAGCATCGTGAGGCAAGACTAGAACCAATCATGCACTGCTCAAGTCCGTTTAGCTGAAACAATCGAGCAACGGGAAGCAAGACTGCAAACCGCTCGGATACGCACTACTCAATCCAGACGAACACTGCACGCTGATTTAAATCTAGGTGCTTTCCATTACAATACAAATTATGATTATAGTCTTCATCCAATGTGGTTATTGGAAAAATGGATAGATTATGCGTGTATTGCAGTGCCGTCAAATTTAAGAATGAATCACCAGGAATGTGCTGCGCTGGTGGAAAAGTGAAATTGCCAGTATTACATTCACCACCCGAACCATTATCAACATTGGTAGCAGGTGACACAAGCCAATAAAAAACATTTCTTAGCAAACATACGCAAGTACAATTCATGCATCACTGTAAAGGGAAACAATGATGTTGAAGTTGATAATCGTTGGGTTGTACCGTATTCACCGTTACTCTCAAAGACGTACAAAGCACACATAAATGTCGAGTATTGCAATTCGTTGAAATCGATCAAGTACATTTGCAAATATGTCAACAAAGGAAGCGATATGGCAGTTTTTGGAGTGGCAAATATAAATGCATCCATCGATGGAATCGAGCGTTATCAACTGGGACGCTACATTAGTAGCAATGAAGCAGTATGGCGCATTTTATCATTTCCAATTCATGAACGACATCCAACAGTTGTTCATTTGGCAGTGCACCTTGAAAATGGACAGCGCGTGTACTTCTCAACAGATAATGCACATGCACAAGCATTGTCACCATCATGAACAACGTTAACTGCATTTTTCTCATTGTGTAGAGATGATATATTTGCAAAGACTCTACTTTACTCTGAACTGCCAACATACTACACATGGAATGCAGCAGCGAAAAAGTTTCAACGTCGTAAACAAGGTAAAGTAGTTGAAGGACATTCCAATTTATATTCGACCAACATGTTAGGCCGTTTGTACACTGTTCATCCAAACAATGCAGAATCCTTTTACTTGCGATTACTGTTAATCAACAAACGTGGACCAACATCCTTCAAAGAATTGAGAACAGTTAACGGTCACGTATGTGCTACTTATCGTGAAGCTTGCCAAGAATTAAATCTTCTTGAAAACGATGCACATTGGGGCACTTCACTCGCTGATGCATCCCAAAACTGCACGACCACAGCAAATACGCACATTATTTGCAGTAATATTAACAACGTGCTTCCCATCCAATCCAAAAGAACTTTGGGAAAAATACAAAGACTACATGAGTGAAGACATTCTACATCGCTTGCGTGCGACGAATCAAAATCCTGACATTCAAGTCACACCAAACGTATATAATGAGGGATTGGTTTCAATTGAGGACATATGTTTGTAATCACTAATAAAGCACTGGTTCAATTGGGAATGGATGCGCCAGAACGATCTGCAAACAACCTTTTCGATTGTGAGTTGGGACGAGAAACACACTTGATATCAACGAATTGAGTACATTTGTTCAAACGAATCTTCCAAAATTGATTCCGGAACAACGCATAGCATATGACAGAATTATGCATGCAATTACAAGTCAAAACGGTGGATTGTATTTCATAGATGCGCCCAGAGGCACAGGCAAAACTTTTCTCATTTCACTTATTTTGGCAACCATACGATCACGGAATAATATTGCACTGGCAATCGCATCTTCTGGAATTGCAGCAACTCTTTAGATGGTGGCCGAACAGCGCATTCAGCGCTGAAATTGCCATGAATATGCAAATCACTGGAACACCAACATGCAATATCAACACAAATTCTGCAATGGGTAAAGTACTCCAATTATGTCAACTCATTATATGGGATGAATGTACTATGGCGCATAAAAAGCATTAGAAGCGCTTCATCGTACACTGAAAGATTTGAGAAGAAATGACCAGCTCTTCGGTGGCGCACTCATTTTATTGTCTGGCGATTTCCGGCAAACCCTACCAGTTATACCAAGATCAACACCCGCTGATGAACTTAATGCATGCCCGAAATCATCAGTTTTATGGCGACACATACAGAAATTGACTTTGAAGACCAATATGCGTATACAACTACAACATGATGAAACCTCTGAACGTTTCGCAAACAATTGTTGGATATTGGGAATGGAAAATGTCAATCGATGATTCCCCACGATGTATCACATTGCCAACAAACTTGTAACATCATGCGACCACAGACGAATTGATTCATTAAGTTTTCCCAAATATTGCACATAATTACAAAAATCATCAGTGGCTCAGTGACGTGCAATATTAGCAGCAAAAAACAAGGATGTTATGCCATGAATTTGAGCATTCAAAAAAAAATACCAGGCGAAGTGACAACGTATAAGTCCATCGATACTGTAATGAATCAAGACGAAGTTGTCAATTATCCAACTGAATTCTTGAATTCACTTGATTTGCCAGGCATGCCACCACATGTTTTAACATTGAAAATTGGCGTGCCTATCATTCTTCTCAGAAACATTAATCCACCACGACTTTGCAACGGTACTAGACTTTTAGTGAAAAAAATGATGAACAATATCATCAAGTTACAATTTTAAATGGAAAATTTAAAGGAGAAGATATACTATTGCCACGCATCCCAATGATTCCAACAGACATGCCTTTCGAATTCAAACGCTTGCAGTTTCCGGTGCGACTCGCCTTTGCAATGACCATCAACAAATCACAAGGACAATCACTACAAGTGTGTGGACTACATTTGGAAAATTCCTGCTTTTCACATGGACAGCTATATGTGGCCTGTTCACGCGTCGGAAAAAAATTCTGATTTATTCGTGTATGCACCAGATGGAAAAACAAAAAATACTGTATATCCAAAAGCACTTCAATAAACAGACTTGAAATGAACAGTTAAATTGTAAGTTTTTTTCTCCCAAAAAAATGAACAAAAGGACAATGATAAACAAATAATTACTACATATTGTTATAGCAAGTTTCCTTTAAATTCATTTTCTGTTGAAGGCGTAGCATCGCGCGCAGGGTACAGCTAGTGACTAAATAAATTTTCTAACTGGGACCATTTTCATTATTGAAAAGCCAATAGAATTTAATATCAACTCCGCCCGAGTGGTTACCGGGCCCAAATTTGGGGTGTAAAATAGAACCACTGTTACCTGCCACGCATGTCGTAAGAGGTGACTAAGGAGGTTTGGATGAAATCGGATGCATGTGTCCCAGAGCCAACTGTAAACGTATGGAACTTCGGACTAAGGTAAGAATTATGGGAAATCAGACACCAACTACACCACGTGACCTCGCATTCCAGTATTGGTGTATATAGACGAATTCAATTTAAAATCAACACAAAATGCTAAATCGAAGTTATATTATGCAACAAGTTAAGTTTAACAATAAGGAATATCAATATAATGAATATTTTCACCAATAAATAACCATAGACTCACAGAATTTAGTAAAATTGCAAAAAGCTTGCAGTGCTCTATCAAACATCTATATTTTCCGGCCCCCTTTCAGTCTAGGTCAGGGGAAATCCTTGTCAGTTGTCTGGCCTAGTTATCTATAGTTGGCTGTGATGTGTCCTAAGTAGCGCCCGGGTTAGCCTAGTAGCAGAGTACAAAGCTAGGGCCCCGCGCTTTGGGGGCCCCTGCCTATGGAACAGAGATGGAAAAACCAAAAACCAAGATGTTATATAAATAAACGCGCAAGCTGTCTGAATTTTTTAGTGTCGTATGTGATGGTGCTGAATCCAAAGAAATCGAAGCAGAAAATACAGAAATCACGTTTCACTGTGTAGTAGATGAGGGCAGTGCTATAGAAGAATCGTCATTACCAATATTACCATTAAGATCAGCAACTCTTCACGATTTAGCCACACTTTCCACAAAACAAACTGAAGTCGAATGTACAGCAAGTCCTCCCAATTTAGCCATATCATCTTCAAGCCAAAGAGAGACAGAAAGGACAGCACATGATTCCATTGTAGCAACATCTTCTATAAGCCAAAAACACAACGAAAGTAAAATGTACTCCAACGATATTGATGAATGACCAAGCAATTGCAGTCAAGATTATTGGATTGCGAAAGGAAGTAGTGAAGTGCACCTATGAACAGTGATTTTTGTCTTAAAAACATACGATAAGAAAAACAACCCATGATTTTGTCGGAGTCGTTTTTTACATATCACATAAACAAACAAACAAAACTCATGGGAAAGATTTGTTGTGTTATTCAGAAACTAAAGGACAACTTTTCTGTTTGCAAAGTTACTGATTCAGGCTGTTCGTCACGGTTTACGAAAAAATGATTTGACAACTGGAAAAACGCAAATAATTTGTTGAAAAGACATGAAGAAAGCACCTTCAGCGATAATTTCGCTGTTAGTTTGCAAAAAGAAGGATGTGCGTGTCGATTCTCAACTTGTAAACCAAATTGAGACCGAATAAACATATCGGTGGACACTTTTAGAGCGAATTATTTCAGTTATCAAATTTTTAGCAGAACGAGGTCTTGCATGTCGGGATAGTGATGAAACTATTGGTTCATCTCATTATGGAAATTATTTAGGTTTGTTAGAATTAATACCCAAATTTGACATTTTTCTGGCTCAGCATATAAATACTTATGCAAAAAAAGGGAAAAGGGGACATACATCATACTTATCAAAAACAACATGTGAGGAATTTATCCATCTAATTACATCAAGCTTACTGGATCATATTATTTGCGAAATTAAGAAATGCGAGTACTATTCAGTATCGCTGGACTCTACACCAGACATTTCGCATGTGGACCAACTCACTCTAATAGTGCGCTATGTGTTACCATCTGGACCAGTGGAAAGGTTTGTGAAGTGTTTGGGATATGGAAGGTCATACTGATGAACAACTCGCTCAAAGTTTACTTGATTTTTAAAGAAAAATGGCATTGATATCAAAGACTGTCGTGGTCAAAGCTATGACAATGCCAGCAACAGGAGTGGAAATACCACGGCTTACAAGCACACATTATGAGATAAATAAGTACGCATAATACATTCCCTGCGTTGCACATTCACTGAATTTGGTTGCTAAGTATGCTGCAGAATGTTGTATAGAAGCATCCTTTTTCGATTTTGTTGAAAGCCTCTATACATTCTTTTCCGCTTCTACCTATCGATGGGGCATTCTTACAAAAGCACTGGAAGATACGGGGTTTAATACTCCCGATTTTGAAGAGACTGTCGGACACTAGGTGGTCTGCCGAGCTGATGCGACAAAAGGGCCCTTTTTTGTGGTTTTACCACTATCAAACACGTTTTGGATGACATCTCAAATAATATGGATCAAAAGGTAGTGTCGTGATCAGGTGTATGGACTAGTTTTGGAGATGAGTAAGTTCGAAACAGAAATAATGACCATTTTTTGGAACGGAATTCTAGAACGATTGCAAGCGTTTTAGTGCTTCATTCAGTCACCTGATCAAGACCTTAACACGGGATATGCTCTTTATGAATCGTTACACGGTACGTTCAAGCAATGCAGCCTACATTTTCAGATATTGAGGTCAAAGCCAAAATCCTGACTGACTGTGAAGAATATCAGCAACAAACTTCAAGACAACGCAAACGAAATACTAAATACGACGATTTCAGTGGCTCTACTACGCTCGATGAAGTTGTAGAAAATCAAACACCCAAACAAAAATTTTAAAGTCAGGTGTTCATTGTTATAATTGATAATGTACTCTCTGCCTTAGCTAAACGCATAGCCGGAAGCGTAGCTTAGTGACTGGTGTATTTGGAATACTTTGGCAGTTAAAATCTCTTACAGCAGAAGAGATCTTGAAAAGAACTCCTAATATTGTCAGCTCTTACCAAGAGGATTTGGAAGAAAGCCTAGGGCGACGAACTTGTGCAGTTCTTAACCACTTCAAAACTTAGGCTATGCAGCTGCTGCTATTAGCAACGAAAAGCATGAGGCTCTTGAACTGCAATTTATAAACTTATAATGGAAAATTCATTAGAGTCGTGTTTCCCAAATGTACAAAGTCTTATAAATTTACTTGTCTTTAATGATTACTAACTGAAGCGGAGAACGTTCTTTTTCAACATTAAAGCATATAAAAAGTGAGTTAAGAAACATGATAGGACAAGATCGTTTAAATAACCTCAACTTAATGAACATTGAATTTAATTTACTTAGAGAAATTGATTTGTCTAGTATTATCTCTAAATTTGCTCACATTAAATCGAGACAAGTTTGTTTGTAAAAATTGTGTTCTATTATTTTTATCATATAAAACCTAGGGCCGCGCTGTAAATTTGCTACAGGCCCGCGCTGGTCTATCCGGCACTGGCCCTAAGCGTGTAGAATCTATGCGTTTAGGGGCCTACCAAAACAATGTGCAACGTATACACGTTCTTGACAAGGATCAAACGTATCACAAGGAGTGATTAAGCTTAATATATCTAAATATAGATTATGGTAACAACCCAAAAAATCACAAAAGAAATAATGCATTTTTAATCGATTTTTATATTTCTATTAAAATTAAAATTTTACAAAAATTATCGATTTAAAAAAAAATATTTTATATATAACTATATATAATACCTATATAAGTCACAAAACAATTTGCTCTCCTTAAAACCTAAAATTATCTCCCTTATATAAACTAATAGTTATCTTCCATATATATATATATATATATATATATATATCATACACATATACCAATAGTTATCTCCCCTTAGTAAATCCTTCTTTTTCTTTGCTCCTATATTTTTACTCATATCTATATATTAGTCCTTCCTGTATTACTATTGACATGTTTGCATCTTAAAATTAGCGCCATTTGTCCTATCGTTTGATTTGCTTTGTTGCATCTGTGTTGAATTTCATTCGTTATTCTTCCGTTTCTGAAAAATACTCCCCAGGTATGTAAGTCTTTACTTGTTTTAATGGGCGATTGTCGATGGAGATATTGGTAGCGCTTTCCTCTCTGGCGAATTATAGTCCTCATAAACTGATAACTGATTCAACAATTCATCCCCCCCCATTACCCTACTTTTTATAACATACATGGACAAAATTACACAGGAGTCAAAATTAGAAACGGAAACAATTAAGGAATTGTTATTTGCAGACGACCAATATTTGATTTACCAACAAGAACAAGAGCTACAACATCATATCGACACATTATATTATAACTGTAACATATATGACATGAGCATAACCAAAACTGAGTAATGAATATAGGAAGGGAAAAATAATACACTAAACATCAACATCAATGGCAGCACAATAGAGCAAGTATAGGAATTCAAGTCCATAGGAATTATATTTACAGAGGATGGAAGACTCGACAGAGAGATAGAAACTAGAGTCCAGAAAGCAAATACAATAACCTACCAACTAGCGCCACTACTTAGAAATCCAAACATCTCACTGACAGCTAAACAACAGTTGATCAACGGCATTTTCATACCCACTCTAGGTTACCAATGTCAAACATGGACAATGAATAAGAAACATGCACAGAAAATAGCAACATGCGAAATGAGATGTTCCCCAAAGTCACCAGCAACACAAGAATCGACAAAGTTACTCATACCAGCATCAGAGAAAAGGTTGGAACAAGACCGTGCCTGAACTATATAGCGAAACAAGAGAATGAAGTGGTTTGGCCAGTTAGTAAGAATGCGAACAGACCATACTGCCTATGAAGCTTTCCACAACAGAATATCAGGAAGGAAGACGAGAGGAAGACCGAGGAAAGGTGGATAGATAACGTAGTTGAATTCTGCCAGGGACTAAGAAAACCATCACACAAATCATCAGAGAAGTGCAAGACAAATACATAAAACCACGACACTGGGTTAACAACCCGGTAACTGTCTGCTGACAAAAGAAGATTGCCCTCAAAATTTGTGATATTTCATACGATACCTCACTTTGAGTAGTTCTCTCATTTGTCAACTCGTATCGATTATTTCCAGAACGATACTCGCCAATGACTTCCGGATTATTCAGGAGAGTGACCGCCCCTACTTGGCTGGGGTCGTCGGCTGCAACGAGAATTCTGCTGAACTCGGAACTACGAAAACTTGGACAATAGACACTGATACTACATGCTCATATAATGAGCAAAGTTTAGCTAGACCTATCTGTATACATTTTCTCATAATCATTTAAGTACATTCTTGTAATTAAGGATCTTCAAGCTCGAGCACACATGCAAAAGCGTAATTAATAATTCCAAAAACCCCCAAAAATCTTGTTTGCTGTTGTGTTAGAAATAAATTTCTATTGTGATTGTCTTACCGGGGAAGATGGAATTGGGTTTTCCCTCTTG
>JADZMA010002032.1:0-13611 GCA_020796225.1 Arion vulgaris
GATCTCCTCGTTCCGAAAAAAGCTGTTATGTGAGCTCCTTGTCCGGAGACAAAAGTCTGTTACGTTGTGACGATTCTCTGTTGAACAAAAGCTGTATCGTTGTATAGTCTCCTTTCCGGAACAAAAGCTCGTTATCGTTATGAAGATCTCTCTGTTCCGGAGACAAAAGCTCTGTTATCGTTGATACACTCGTCTGTTCCGAGAACAAACTTGTTACGGAGGATTCTCTTTGAGAACAAAAGCCGTTATCGGTTAATCGTTGTATGAACGATCTCCGTCTGTTCCCGGAGAACAAAAGCTCTGTTACATCGTTGTATGAACGATCTCCGTCTGTTCCCGGAGAACAAAAGCTGTGTTACATCGTTGTATGAAGATTCCGCCCGTTCCCGGGGAACAAAAAACTCGTTACATCGTTGTATGAACGATCTCCGTCTGTTCCCGGAGAACAAAAGCTCTGTTACATCGTTGTATGAACGATCTCGTTGTTCCGGAGAACAAAAGCTCTGTTACATCGTTGTATGAACGATCTCCGTCTGTTCCCGGAGAACAAAAACCTCTGTTACATCGTTGTATGAAGATTCCGTCTGTTCCGGAGAACAAAAAAGCTCTGTTACATCGTTGTATGAACGATCTCCTTGTTCCGGAGAACAAAAGCTCTGTTACATGGGTTTTATGAGATCTTTTTGTTCCCGGAGAACAAAAGCTCTGTTACATCGTTGTATGAACGATCTCCTTCTGTTCCCGGAGAACAAAAGCCTGTTACATCGTTGTATGAACGATCTCCTTTTGTTCCCGGAGAACAAAAAACTCTGTTACATCGTTGTATGAACGATCTCCGTCTGTTCCTGGAGAACAAAAAAAGCTCTGTTATACTTGTTGTGGCGCAACGACTTCCGCCTGTTCCCGGAGAACAAAAAGCTCTTGTTACATCGTTGTATGAATTCATCTCCGTCTGTTCCTGAGAACAAAAAGTCTTGTTGTACTTCGCCATGAACGATTCCGTCTTGTTCCCGGAGAACAAAAAGCCTTGGTTCAATGTTGTATGAACGATCTCCTTGCCTGTCTCCGGAGAACAAAAGCCTGTTACATCGTTGCTGAACGATCTCCGTCTGTTCCCGGAGAACAAAAGCTCTGGGTTCATCGTTGTAATATGAACGATCTCCGCCTGTTCCCGGAGAATAAAAAGCTCTGTTACATCGTTGGGCGAACGATTCCGTCTGTTCCAGGAGAACATAAAGCCCTGTTACACGTTGTATGAACGATCTCCTTCATTCCCGGAGAACAAAAAGCTCTGTTACATCGTTGCATGAACGACTCGTATGTTCCCCGGAGAACAAAAAGCCTATTACATCGTTGTATGAACGATTCCGTCTGTTCCTCGGAGAACAAAAGCTCTGTTACATCGTTGGGCGAACAGATCCCTGTCTTGTTCCGGAGAACAAAAAGCTGTGTTACATCGTTAGATGAACGATCTCCGTATGTTCCCGAGAAAAAAAGCCTACATCGTTGTATGAACGATCTCCGTCTGTTCCAGGAGAAACAAAAAGCTCTGTAATATCGTTGTATGAATGGATTCTGCCTGTTCCTGGAGAACAAAGCTCTGTTACATCGTTGTATGAATTATCTCTGTCTGTTCCTGGAGAAGTAAAAAGCTTCATCGTTAGAAGAACGATTCCGTCTGTTCCTGGAGAACAAAAGCTCTGTTACATCGTTGTGCGAACGACTTCCGTCTCGTTCCGGAGAACAAAAAGCTCTGTTACATCGTTGTATGAACGATCTCCGTCTGTTCCCGGAGAACAAAGCCCTGTCGCACGTTACTGAACGATTCTGTCTGTTCCGGAGAACAAAAAGCTCATGGTATCGTTGTATGAATGATATCCGTCTGTTCCTGGAGAACAAAAGCTCGGTTACATCGTTGTGGCGAACGACCGTCTGTTCCCGGAGAACAAAAGCCTGTTACATCGTTAGCGAACGATTCTCGCCTGTTCGCGGAGTAATAAAAAGCTCTGTTACATCGCTGTGGGCGAACGACTTCCGTCTGTTCCTGAGAACAAAGCTCTGTTATATCGTTGTGGCGAACGATCTCCGTCTGTTCCCGGAGAAGAAAAGCTCTGTTACATCGTTGTATGAACGATTCCGTATGTTCCCGGAGAACAAAAGCTCTGTTACATCGTTGTATGAACGATCTCCGTCTGTTCCAGGAGAACATAAAGCCTTGTTACACTGTTGTATGAACGATCTCCTTCTATTCCCGGAGAACAAAAAGCTTTGTTACATCGTTGTATGAACGATCTCCGTATGTTCCGAGAACAAAAAGCTCTGTTACATCGTTGTATGAACGATCTCCGTCTGTCTGGAGAACAAAGCTTCCTGTTACATCGTTAAGCAATGATCTCGTCTGTTCCCGGAGCATCGAAAAAGCTCTGTTACACGTTGTATGAACGATCTCCGTTCGTTCCTGAGAGAACAAAAGCCTGGTTAGTATCGTTGTATGAACGATTCCGTCTGTTCCTGAGAATAAAAAGCTGGTGTTACATCGTTGTATGAACGATCTCCGTCTGTTCCCGGAGAACAAAAAAGCTCTGTTACATCGTTGTGGCGAATGATTCTGCCCGTCTCGGAGAATAAAAGCTGTTAGCATCGTTGTATGAACGATCTCCTTCTGTTCCGGAGAACAAAAAGCTCTGTTATATCAAGTTGTATGAACGGATTCTTCTGTCTCGGAGAAGCAAAAGCTCTGTTATATCGTTAGCGAACGATTCCGTCTGTTCCGGAGAACAAAAGCTCTGTTATCAAAGTTGTATGAACGATTCACCACAGTTCCTGAGAACAAAGCTCTGTTACATCGTTGTATGAACGATCTTGGTCTGTCCCGAGAAATTGAAATGTAATACAGCTGGCGATTAGTAATGTAATAACATATGGAGTTCAAGAATGACTAGAATAAGACTAAGATAATATAATTAACCCAAATGTCAAGTCTATCCTCTGTATGAGTGAGACATGGAGAGAACAACTAAGGGGAACACTAATAGTTGCTGACATTCATCAACAGATGCTCAGGCAGGATACTCCATCTATGATGGTTGGACAGACTTACAAACAAGGAAATCTGGGATAGAAACAGGACAAAGGCAGGTGGAACAAGAGATAAGGAGCACATGGGTGTATGATGGATAGGACACACACTGAGTGGAAACCCCTAACAGCATTACAACACAGATTTTCTGATGAAACTTCAGGGTAATATAGATATGGTGTAATCTATAAAACAAACTGGAGACGAGAGTTGAGACAGGAATGGCAAAATGGGAGAGATGATTCTGGAAAAGATGGCCCTGGAGTAGGCGGCCAGAAGGCCTTGGTTGTTGACATGCTTCTGCAAGGTGCGAAGGGTGAAGAAGAAGAATTTTTTATTTTTTTATTTTTCCTGATCCAGAAGCACTTTGAGCTTTTCTAATCCTTCACTGGTGTCATGGATGCATCGTAACCTTTCGGTTCGGTGCCACGAACACCGTAAACTGGGGAATCTGTGGCTTTTTCTGCCATCCCGCGGAATTGAACCCGTACTAATACAGAGGGGATAGTCACCCGTGGTCCAACGCGCTACGAACACGCTGGGCAGACGGGCGAAGAAGAATATAGCAAAGCGCACATAGACTCTCTCTTTGTTCTGTCTTCTAGAACGGAGGCAATCTGGTCATTATTTCATTCACAATCTGTTTGAAGGGATCAATCTTGTTCAGCTACTTTTTATGGCGATGAATCTCTGTGTAAATCTTTGCCAGCAATGACTATCTCAGCAATCTTTTAAGGCAATGTATCTCTGTGCAATCTTTGTAAGGCTGAATATCATCAGCAATCTTGCGATGTAACTTGTGCAATCTTAAGGTGATGCACTTCTCATGCAATCTGTTATGGCGATGAATTTGTCTTTGTGCAACTAGTGAAGCTTTCTATTTCATCTTAAATGATAAATTTATGCGGATTATGAATCTATCTATTTTCCTCTATTATGAACAATGATGATGTATCTAGGTTGGGGTGTACCAGTGTTGCTAGTGGGGGTCCCTGAGGAGGGGCAAACATATCAGCCTGGGGACAAGAATAAATAAGTCGACGCGTAACGAATAAAGCCCATCTCGCAAGCGGTATTGAGAGAAGATTGCAGCCGACTCCGCATCGGTGGTCTGGTGCAGATAAGCACGTACTGAGTAAGGCTGTTTACTGAGCGCAAAACATGCCGCGTCTTTGCGCATAACGAAACCACACTCCTGGGAAACCGTGCAAGGTACTGCTGGGATAACAATTAATATCCCTGGAAAGAACTGAGGTGGGTGATGTCTATCGAACTGCTAGCCTTAGGGCAACCAAGTGAAGGTACCACAGAGTCACACCAACATCCCCGGAAGAACTGGTACGGGTGATAGTATTAGAGCAAAATCCCCTGAAGGTGCTAGTGCCGATTGAAACGACCCTGTTAATATTTGTGCTTGGCCCAAGGCCGGTGTTTTTCTGGATGCTAATCAGTAAATTGCCACGTACCGTCACGTGTCTAGAAAGGCTGAGAATGTTCCTACCCAGATCAAACTCGAACGTGAACGGTAAAGTAAGGTCGATTAAATAAAGATTCGACAGGCTGTCCTGATCCGAACATTGGCAAAGACCGACATTTAAGCACACCGTTTATACGAGTAAGACGCCGTCCGAGGACAAGCTATCAAGCACCGGAAAATGTTTCTAATCCGGAACGACTCTACAGTCTGAAAGGGCAACAGCGTAACTCACTGTCGGCGTAGATCATAAAGCCCAAATATACGTCGTGCCGACTGAAGATGCGAATAGAGTCCGGGCCAAGAGTAGTCGGCAGAAAGGATCGCACCTTAGGAAAGTTCACCAGTAAACCGTGCTTACTAAACCAGATGGACGTGAGCCTATTCACCATGGCACACAACTGACTTTGACGTAGATCACCCCTGTTCTGCCGCACCAATTATATATCATAAAAAGAATGACAATTTAATGAAGAATGATCTTCTCTCGCGATCCTGCCTAGACTGATGATCCACTTTTTTACCACACTCCATATATTTTAGGTTTCTTGAGTCGATTTTGTTGCTATGGACATTGACTCTTCTCACCCATATTGCCAGGTGTCTGACATACATGGCAGAGGTAGTCGCTTTGGTAGACATGTTATGGGCATTGACTCTTCCTCACCCATATTGCCAGGTCGTCGTCATACATGGCAGAGTGTACTGCTTGGTAGGCAGAAGAATGACTGAAAGAAGAAGATGAAGAAATATTATCATATTGTTGATAACTTGCAACCAGACATCGTCGTGTTCGGCCTGTATATATATATTTAATTTTCGAAGATCCATTAGAACTACTGTTAGAGATACGGAGGTCTGAATTTGAATTCTTGACACTAATAACACAAGGCATACACCACTTCTCCACAAAGATCACCCAGCTACATCAAGTCAGTTTAGCCATAGCCAGGCTCCAGTATAAGCCTTCTGCGCTCTAATTATCTCTTCCAAAGTGGTCTGACATTTTGTGTGTGCTGACAAGCGACAGAACGTCAAAGTGTGTCTTCTTATTTCCACACGATTTGAGTCCTGTATATTTATCTACAAATTGTAGTACATTTGGATTACTGATATTGCAGAGTGTTAATTGAATTTGTGTATATTATTTATCTTAAAATGGGCAAAAAGTGCTGTGTTTCTGGATATAATCGAATCTAAAGTGGTCTGACATTTTGTGTGTGTCCGTACAAACGAGGAACGTCATGCGTCTTGTTATTTTACTGATTTTTGAGTCCTGTGGCATTGAGTTTACAAACAAATATTTGGATTACTGATAATAAGAGTGTTAATTAAATTTGTGCATATTGTTTTCATCTAAAATGGGCAAAAGTGCTGTGTTCCTGGATGTAGTCTGAACCCATGACTCGACTAAAGAATATGTGAGTTATTTTTAAATTCCCATCAAACTGATAGGAGAGACAGATGGAAGAATGCATTCTAATGAAAAGACCTGGTCACCAGTTAAATCAAGGTTGTGTGTCGTAAATATCTTCATCCATATAAGACATTATATTGTCTGATACATTTATAGATAAATGTGGAATTAAACATGAACTTCCTCGAAGCATCCTGCTTTAAAAAACTGCTTATCCATCTCTCTTTTCCTGAATTGCCATCTATTATCGAGTCAACAACCACAATTCTCGTAAAGATCCAGAAATAAGAGTAGTGAAATTGCCAGCAAATACAGACAATAGAAAATGTTTGAGTGGTTGTCTGTGATATTATACAAGATTTCCAACTTTAAAGTGTGAGATAAACAGCAAAGAAAAAGACTTGTTAGATAAAATCTGAGAATGCATACAGTCACAGAGGATATTACTTGTCTTGTTTTGTATACTATGAATGTGAGGAAGCAAACAGTGCACCATCCATTTCTGTAAGTGTAAATACACTGTGACATGAGTGTACAAGTTTATGTAGAAAATAAAACAAGGTCTGTAAATATCTTGATTTACTCTTAATTAACAGTAAACCTGAGAGGTAGCTTCAGCTGGAAATTTACTGATCCACTACAAAGATACTGATCCTGCTACTTCTCCAAACATAAAGAGTATTAGTGAATGTATTAGAAGAAGTATATAGTAATTTAGAATTATAGAGAATTATTACTATCAGAAGATACTAATACACACATACATGAAAACAACTAACATTTATCTTAGAGCAGGTACAACTTGTCAATAAGGACAAATACAGAAGACGCTACAGTAGTTGCACATTATGCTTTTCCTATATGGTTTTCTCGAAATCTCCTGGGCTATAGATTTATCAGAAAAATCTCTGTATTATAAACTCCTACATCCATCTAGCATAAAAATTTAACTTCTCCTTATTCATTGTCTAATGATGATACAGCAGTGTTTTCTACTTACATGAAATTTAAAGAGTGCAGACTCTCTGAGTTGGAAAAGATTGTGGCACAAATGGATGAAATTCATATCAAATCAGCTGTACATACCAGGTGGTAGGTTACTTGGTAGGGCTGAAAACTCTATGCAATCACAAATAACAGTACAGGCTTGATTTCCTCAGCGTTTGAAGTTATCGAGAAGTTGTCGAGCTGTCAGCTTGCGTACAGGATGAGGTATCAGAGGATCTTGGCACAAAATTGTTTGTGATCATCAACAAGTACAAAAGTGCGGTTTCACAGTTCATGGTACTTGCAGACAACAATTCAGTTAACCGTAAAGTTTATAATAACCTTCTAAAAAACAACAGTACATATATAGAAAATCCTGGAATTGCTGGTAAAAATATTTTTATTGTATGACCTAGCATCTGTTGAAATGTCTGTGGAGAAATTGGCTTGAACCAGAAAGATGCAGAGAGCAGACATTATCATATCCTGCCACAACTGAGTTACATTTGAATAAACATCAATCTCAAATTGTACTAATTCTAGCTATAGCAAGTGCTTCTTTCTTACATTTGAAAAACTGTATCAAATGAGCGTCTGAGTATTGTAGTTGGCACCAACTTTAATCTGCAGCTCCTTGCCCTCAAGTATAGAGAGGCAGAAAGCTCTGACTAGCTCTTGCAATTTTCAGTGAGTACACATTGCAGCTTGAGGTTCCTAGAAGTCAAGAAACACAGATTTCATTGAGGTCATTTGGAGATGGTGGCACATTATGAATGTTGGAGAGGAAACTGCAGTGTGAAGGAATAGCTGTACACTCATGTTAATCCACTAACTTCAATTAACAGCGAATTGCTTTATTTGAAAAAATTTTGTTGTGTGGTTGACTGAATGGGGCAAGTTGCCCATCTCTCCATTGGAAACTAACCAGAGACAGTATCGCTTTACTGCATTCTGTAACTGTTATGATTGAACTACGAGCATTCCTTTCTACTTTCTCAATGTAGAATTCATAATTTTTGGGGAAAAATTGCAAACTGATAACTTAGTCATTTTGGTGAAGAATGCTTCAATTGTCTGGTTCTAATTATCTAGTATCAGTGAAAACAAATATTGGAAACAGAAAGAAATTGAAGATTTACTCTGGTTGTGTCTCATATCATCTGTCTAGTGGTCATTTTTCATCTGTAACTTTGCTGAAGTTTATGAGTCATGAGGGTAGATGAATGATAGTGTTTTTGAAGATGGTATCCAGTCTGGATGTAGACAAAGTGTTTTCACTACATCCTAATGATTGTGAGTTGCTTTGTGTAGAAGGTACAGAGCAATCATTAGTATATATTGCTGATATAAGTTCCAGTAAGATCAGTAGGAAAATCCCAGTGCATTTACAAGGCTCCTACATAAATGGAGAAAACACTGAGTGCTGATGTTCAACAGAGACTGGGTAAACCTCCGACTACATCCAATTACTGGATAGAGGAGGGCTAAAACACCCATCTAAACTGAATGCACTGTTGACATTGAAGCTATATGTCAGACATATGCAGAGGCTCATATCAACAGAAGTTCAGAAGGCTGTAAATTTCTGCTTAAACAGTATAGAAGCTCATCCATAATAAGGCATGGCATTGTGGAAACATTGTGTTGATGAATTTAGTGGTATGTGTGCTAATGGATGTCCAAAGGCAAGCATTATTTCAAAAGCATTATCCCTACTGTCTAATGTATTATTAAACAATTACAGAAAAATGCATAATGATAAAACAGTCAGTTCTTCTAACAAGAGAAAATTGGCCAAATTTTTCACACAGCTCTACCAATTAACATTGTAACAACTTCAGTTTACACATCAAAATCCAAGGCAAACTTTTGTGTAAGAAAAACAATATGTGTTAACGGTAATGTTTGCATGACTGATGTTTTGTTTTCAGTTCATCTGATATAATTTGCTGTATGTGCTTTAAATGTCCATAAAATGTATAAACTTGGAAGGGTAATTTCAACTTCATCAGTAAGTAATTGTTTATAGTCAATTGTCATAATATTTATCATTACATATCAATGATCTAAGTAAGATGGACATATACAAAAGAACAACAAAGTGTACTACAGTTAAAGCAATCATGTTTCTAGAAATGTATATTGTACCTTATTATACAGCTATGTGGTCACATTATAATGCAACTGCTGTTCTGCAATACTTTGTTAATCATTTTGAGCTTCTACATTGAATTTTCTTAAAGCTGTATTAAATATGAATAAAACCAAATATGAATAAAACCATGATCATTTGATTAAAATAAAATTCATTTTATGACCATATCTCAAGTTTATTATTATCTATAATCCATTTACGATGTTTGTCATTAAATGTCTGTCTGTACAGTAATGGATTTCGTAAAGAGATCTTAAGAATATAGTCAGCCCCCTTTTCTTATCTAGGTCAGGGAATACCTGGCGAGTTGTCCGGCCTGGGCTATAGCAAGGCTGTGGTTTAGCTAACTGTCTGGGAAAGAAAGAATTAAGTGAGTTTAGTTAACTGTCTCTGAAAAAAAAGAATTAAGTGAGTTTAGTTAACTGTCTGTGAAAGAAACAATTAAGTGAGCTTAGTTAACTGTCTGGGAAAGAAATAATTAAGTTAGTTTAACTAACTGTCTGGGAAAGAAAGAATTAAGTGAGTGTAACTAACTGTCTGGAAATAAAAAAATTAAGTGAGTTTATATAACTGTCGGGAGGTAGGGCAGGAGATGGTAGGGATAGTACCACACGGTGAGAGACAGTCGCGTCCTTTTTAGGGCGGCCTAGAGCCTATTTGGTTCCCCACTCCTGCCCAGCTCACGTATGGCTCCTCGAGTTTGCTTGTGTACAGCAGCGCCATCCCCGGGCAACGGCTTCGACTAGCCGGCGAAACTACGTAGAGCAAAACTCAAAGTCTCCATCTACAGTACACAGGCTGCCGGCAGAAAAGGCGGAAGATTGACAATGTCAACAACGGCTTCGAAGGCGGGAGCTGGAACAACCTGGTATCGGGCTCAGGGTACACAGAGAACAGCATGGTTAAGTGGCCAGAACCAATCAGAAAGCAATGGCAAACTACTGATTGTATGTTGCCAAGAACTTGATGCAGAACATGAAATTAACTAAAACTCAAAGATCTGATGGCGTGTCCCCCAGGCCAGTCAGACCAATTCTGCAACTGAGGAAGAAAGATGGCAGATCAAGTACAAGTAAATGTGATGACGGCCAAAAGCCCGACTGCGGAAAGACCTGCCATTGGACTACGGAAGAAATTGAGAATAGGAACATGGAATATAAGGAGTCTTTACATGGCAAACTCACATGATCTGCAATGAGATGGAGAGACAAAACACCTATACTTGAAATAACTGAGCATAGATGGGCTGGCCAGGGGCACTTTAAAACCTCAACAGGTGACACAGTAATATACTCAAGGAAAGCAAAACGTGGACAGAGTGGAGTCGGTTTCATTTTGGCAAAGAAAATATCCACAACACTATTCGGTTACAATCGTATCGATGACCGACTCATCATGATGAGATTACAGATAAAAAATAGAAAGATTGCAATAATACAAGCATACGCTCCAACAACCACAGCTCCTGATGACAAGATCTACAAATTCTATACAAATTTACAAGGAACAATAGATAAAGTTGACAAAAGAGACATCCTGATTGTAATGGGCGATTTCAATGCCAAGGTTAGCAAGGAAACAGATGAAGAAGAGGAAAAGATAAAAGGTCCTTTCAGTATAGGACAACGAAACGAAAGAGGCACAAAACTAATTAAATTCTGCCTAGAAAATAATCTCTCCATTACGAACACCCTAAGCAGGCAACATCCAAGAAGACTATACACCTGGACCTCACCAGATGGCAACACTAGAAACCAAATAGATTACATCTTGGTCCAAAGAAGATGGATAACAGGTATTCTATCAGTAAAGATACTACCCGGAGCAGACTGTGACTCCGACCACGAACTGCTGGTGGCAGAGTTTAAATTAAGACTGAAGACAACAAAGAAAACAGCTGGCCCTATACGTTTTGATACAAATGTCATTCCACTAGAATACAACATAGAAATACAAAACAAATGTGACATACTTATGGCGGCTCAAGAAAACACTGTGTTACGAGTGTCAAACATGGCCAATAACAGCAGCTAATGAGCGGAAAATCATAACGATAGAGATGAGGTATCTTAGAAGAGCTGCAGGTGTGACAATAAGAGACAAAATTAGAAATGAAGAAATCAGAATAAGACTGGATGTGAAACCAGTCATGCAATTCATAAAAGAACAACATATTAAATGGCTTGGACACCTGACAAGAATGACCTGATATCGCTTACCACAGAGAGCCACACATAAAAAGTATAACGAGTACAACGAAAGAGGAAGATGGAGCGTCGGCCCCTAGAACAGCCTTTCGAATTGAATCTCCAGCTTACAAAGCTAAGAAAGGGTTAAAGCAAGCACACACACGATCATCTATTTTTGTTTAGGGAAATTAAAAATGGTTTGAGAATCACTCTCACATGAAATATGCCAACTTGACATTTGTGTAGTGATGGTTTGGGCATATATATTCTGGGTAAGTCATATAGAGGACTGAATAAAATCAAAGACATTGTTTGAACATTACTTGTTTAAAAGGATCAAATATAGTCAGTATTAGTTCTAAGGAACACTGATGTTCTGAAAGAACTAAATGTTAAAGAGAATGACTGATAAACAACATACTATGCAGAAAAATTACATACTTTGGTCACATCAAGCGTCACGATGGCTTGGAAAGAATAATACTAGAAGACAGGTCCCAGGACGAAGAGACACAGACCAAGAAGAAGATGGCTACAAGATATCAAAGAAACCATGAATATGACCATCGACGAAGTGGGTGAACTGGCAAGAGACAGAGTGAATTTCAGATGGACTGCAAAGAGAGCAAAGTCCTATAAAGGATACGAACCTTGATGATGATGATTAGTTCTACATATCTCAGTCACACTTCTCATTCATGAATTGCTCAATCATTATCTTCACAAAGACAACTAAGAATTCATTTTTAGTCAACAGTGCAAGACAGATTTAATTTACACATCTGACTCAAGTCAACAATGCAAGACATATTTAATTTACACATCTGATTTACACATCTGACTGAAATGAACAGTGCAAGACATATTTAATTTACACATGTGACTCAAGTCAACAGTGCAAGACAGATTTAATTTACACATCTGACTCAAGTCAACAGTGCAAGACAGATTTAATTTACACATCTGACTCAAGTCAACAGTGCAAGACAGATTTAATTTACACATCTGACTCAAGTCAACAATGCAAGACAGATTTAATTTACACATCTGACTCAAGTCAACAGTGCAAGACATATTTAATTTACACATCTGAATCAAGTCAACATACAAAACATGCCATGTGTCAACATACAAAACATAACACAAGTCAACATACAAGACATGACACAAGTCAACATACAAGACATGACACAAGTCAACATACAAGACATGACACAAGTCAACATACAAGGCATGACACAAGTCTAACATACAAGACATGACACAAGTCTAACATACAAGACATGACACAAGTCTGACATACAAGACATGACACAAGTCTAACATACAAGACATGACACAAGTCTAACATACAAGAGATGACAAATCAACATCAAGACATGACACACATCTAACATACAAGACACACAAGTATAACATACGAGATGACACAAGTCAACTACAGACATGACCAATCTAACATACAGAGATGACACTTTAACAAGACTGACACAATTCTAACATACAGACATGACACAAGTATAACAAGGCACATTAACATAAAGACATGACAAGTCTAACATACAAGACATGACACAAGTCTGACATACAAGACATGACACAATTCTAACATACAAGACATGACACGAGTATAACATACAAGACATGACACAAGTCTGGCATACAAGACATGACACAAGTCTAACATTGCATGTACATAAATAATCAACATGTAAATGCAGTCTAGATGTAGGTGTGACTCAGTTACAATATAACATATGACTGCAGTCAGTATGTAACACAAGACTGTACATGTCCATCCAACTGTCTGCTTGACTCAAGTTACAATATAACATGTGATAGCAGTCAGTATGTAACACAAGACTGTGCATGTCCATCCAACTATCTGCTTGACTGTGACTGTTGCTTGTAGTTATTTCATCAACGTTATCATACATACTGTCTTGTGTACAGATATTGTACTTATAACCTGGAAGAAGAAGAAGAAGAAGAAGAAGAAAAAGTTAGTGAAGTTGAGAAACATCTTCTAAAGACAAACATAAATAAGAAATATATGTCATATTTGTTAATCTTATTTGGTTGTATCAACATATTTACTAAACTACTCTATATGCCTCGGTGGCGTAGTAGGTAGCACGTCAGTCTCATCAGTAAGACTATAGTACAGAGTGTACAGAAGATAATACTGGTTATATCGACATAATTACTTCTTCTTCTGCCCAGCTGTGAGCCCACCCGTGCATCGTCCGCATGCGCGCTCGCTCTGCCCTGGTGCCTGACTCAGCATCTCCATCAGTTCTACAGTTAACA
>JADZMA010002033.1:0-13605 GCA_020796225.1 Arion vulgaris
GGTTGGACTTATCAATACATTGTATTTTTTTTTTTCTTTTACAGAACAAATTTTCCTTTCGGTTCCATCACACCGGTTATGCCTGGGAGCATGGGCCCTCTCTGTGCATGTAACACTCAACCGCCCAGATAACTAAACGACTAACCAGGACTCTTCCATGGTGCAGAGCCTGTTGTACCAGCCCAGGTACAGAAAGAAGTTCAACAAATATCCAACATCGGATAAGTGTTTCATTGTCATCTGATAGCTGCATCCCTGACTACATCTGATTTTGCAAGAACCACTCTGCGTTTAGCGGACCACAAAAAGCAATCATCAAGTTTAGTTCCACAGCTAAGATTGTTTCCCACCCGGCCACGATGAAATCAGGTAGGTGTTATATATATTCTGTTTTGTTGCATGGTTGTTTGGTATGAGAGGATGTCATTGGGGCTTCCAACTTCCTGGGATTTTATGGATAGATCTTCTGTTGGGAGAGAATTTTATCTGTTCGTCTGCATGAGTTCAGGCGTAGCATTGTGTCCAATATGGCACCTCTGGACAAATTTTTTTCGTGGATGTGTGTTTCCAAATGCAAAGAATTTACTTCATTGAACTTGGTTTCCCATTATGGATCCATCCCTGTCTGCATAAATGATACATCATATTCTGAGAGTGTTGCACAAAGCTGAACTAGGCTCAACAACTTTCTGCTTCAATCTTCTTCTTGAACGTTTATATATATATATAGGCCACTTGTTAACCACTCTTTGTTATTTGAGCTCAAAAGCGATTGTAAAATTGTCCCAGTTATGCGCCACAAGTAGGCCAGCACATCCTATTTTTTGACATTTTTATTTAATGGGGTAGTTTCCCCATGTCTCTCCCTCAGTCGCCTTTTCGACACGCTTTGTAAATCGCAGTGTTACTACTTTGCTTCAAATGCGGGCCCGGGGAACAGTGGACCCTCGATGAACTTCTGATTCCCCTTCCGGTTCGCCAACATGGCGGTTGTGAAAATTTTAACGAATAAACTGTGCATGATTTCTTGGTTTTACGGTGATTGATCAATTTGGCCACTATATGGATAGAATGTAATTTTTGGCAGTTTTGTGTGGGGTCAGAGCAAGCCCCTGACCCTTGTGGCACTGAGCATGTCAGCACCGAAGGAGAATAGCGATCTGTTACCAAAAGATTGGGCACAGGGGGTGATGGACTAAGGGCCCAAACTTGTTTTTTTATGTCAAAAAAATGGTTGGGGAGAGCCTGAATAAACGCAGAGAAAGGGAAGCACAATGTGAAACAATTTGCAGACAACGAGAGAATCAACTTCTGAAACCTCCCGATATACTAAAAGTGGGGGGTTGATTGACCCCCCCATAGCTTTTTCTAAGGGTGTTTCTTTGATTTCATTTTCCCCCTTACTCAGTTTATTTTAACTGGTGATTGTTGGGAGGGAGGTTCTAACCCAAAATTTTTGGGAGAGACCCTGTTTGGGGGAGTCTTTGTGGTAGAGGTTAAATGTCACTTTCCAAAGGTACTGGGTTCCCCCTTTGGGACCCTCGGATTTTTTTCCAGAGACCCATGATCGGGTGTAGGTAAATCGGGACTAGCCCCGGCCGGAGAGACAATAAAATTGGGGTTTCCCGGTTAAATTTTAACCTAAAGAACTAGTGGTGTTAAAAATCGAGAAGAGCAGGCTAAAAAGCCCCAGTTAAAATTCATTAGAAAGGTTAAGTAGAAAAATTTCTACAATATTTTCACCATTGCCTAAACTACACGGGCCCTCGATGCAAAAGGGTTCAGCACGCTGAGATCTTCCTTAAGAAAGGTTGGACACATGTTATCCCCAAAAAATAATGATGATGGTCCAATTCAATAAATCGTAGAACAAAACTGTTTTCCAATAAATAATTGTGACTTTTTAAATACTGTTTAATACCATAAAAATTTTATTTTTAAAAAATTTTTAAAGAAATTTAGCGTGACAACACCCGCCATGATAAACTGAAAAACCCACTGACCTCTAAACTATTTCTTCATACTCCAATTTCCTAGGTAAGTCATTTTAGAATTAAAAATTTTATTTTTACAAAAGGCCCCAAATTTTAAAAACATGACTGCAGGCTCAACCCCCAAATGCACAGAAAAAAACCTGCCAGACCACAGTGTCTGGAAAAACACAGACCCAGAGCACATCCTGCAGTCATGTCCATCATACATACCCCAAAAAAACATCCCCTCAGAAAAAAGCTTACAGAGAAGCTATGTGGAACCCCAAGAACCCAACTGACATGAGCTTCATAAGAAACCCAACTATGGTTCGCAAAATAAACCAAAAAGAAGAAGAAAAACTATGAGGGAATATTTCGCTATTTTTTTATTTTTTAACAAGTTCTGTTATTTCAAGAAATTATGAAATGTCCATTGGGGGCGTTTTTTATCACAGCACTTAAAAACTCTCATCTCTAGCACCTTCCCCGGCCTTTTTAAAGGTCTTTGATATCCTGCTGTCACCATCGTTTGGCTTACCCTGCCTCACAGAACCATGCATTCCAACGTTTTCCCCAAAAACCACTTTGACGTTAGGGCCAAAAATTTCATTTTCCCGTATATGATGTTATTTAAAAAATGCCCCCGAAAACAGATTTTTGTGTGGTGTCTTTTTTTTGTCCGTTTCCCGCAACATAAGGGACTAGCCAGCCCGGGAAAATAAAAATTTCCTTTTTAAGGGGGGGCTGGTTTTTTTAATATGTTTGATAGAACACTGTAAATTTTTTGAAATTTTACAAATTTCATGAGTCCATTTTTTTTATTGATAAAAAATATTTAAAATAGATATTTTTTATGTTTTTAAACCCTGTAAATAATTAAGTTGCATGTTTGTTTTAAAAAGAATTCATCTTTATCAACAATACGGAACGAGTCACATGATTGTGGTCTTATTTTAAATTTTTTTACTATTCTGGCCATAGTTTTTGGGAGGTCACAGATTTGTTATTTTCTGTCCAGATGTTCAAAAATCCAACACTATGTTAAAAAAAGCTTAATTTTACTTTTTGTTTGTGTTATGTTCCACGATTCACACTTTTGTTATTATTGTTTTTAAAACAAATTTTTTTTACGGATATCTTTTTGCCAAAGTACTCCAAAAAGGGCCTCCCAGTTGGGCATTTTTTCCCTCGCCAGCTTACCCCCATGCATCATCATCATTTATCTGCAGTTTCAGCACCGTTATCCATATCAGTCCCCTCACCCCCAGAAAAAGACCTCATTATCATTTATCATCATTTGAGCATTGACCACACATTGGGGATAAGCGGGGCAGAACAGACAGGCATTTTTTCAAGAGTTTCTCGGGCATTTTAAAAACCCTCGATTTGGTATGTTCTGTTTGTGTGTTTAGTTTAGTTTTTTAGATCGGATCATCATCACCCCTAAAACCCAAATTAGTCCATAAGTTTTCTGATCTCCTCATTATGTCTCAGCATGTTGGGAGAATAAAGGTTCTTTGATTTTTTACTATTCTTTTTTTGGCTCCCAGTATAGTGGTCTTGTTTAGCCCACCAATTTGACTTTAATTCTTGCAGTCGGGTTAGTTTTTAGATCCATATATTCTTGAGCATTTAACATCCCCCACCCTGTGTATATTGTGTTTTTAAAAACAAACCATAAAAACCATAACTGATATAGACACAATCTAAGAAAAAATATGCCTGAAGATTTCCAAAGAAGAAAAAGGGGTTTTCTCGTTTGAATGCACACGATGGGGAAAAAAGACAAAAAAACCATAAGAGAAACATCATAGATATATCAAAACACAGAACATGTTGTTAATCTTCTTCAGATCCAGCACCTTGATTTGCCTTGCTCAATGCAGGGTGGATCTGAGGTTTTATGTTGTTCTTTTTGTTCCTTTAAAGTGTTCCTTTTGTCTGGCCTGGATGAAGGGGGGATCTTCCTGACCTCATTAGGCAGCACCAAGAGGGGGGATAAACGGTTCCATGATGATGTAAAAGTGGCAGTCTGGAGTGTGTTAAAATTTGAATTCTGTTAAGTGATTATTTTTATGTTGGATTCTGAGTCTAAAAATGGTGTCATCTTTTTCTTGAAAGGGTTTTATGTTGCAAAAGGGTTGGTTAGTCTAAACACACTGAAAACATGCTTAGGAGGATTTGGGGAAATGAAATGTTCAATGAAAATGATCCTCAAATGAAAAAAAATGCCAGGAAGAGGGACAGGGGAAAATGCTGTAATGATGGGGATACAGGAAGAAAAAAAGGTCTTTACTAAAGAAAAAGAATTATCCAAAAAACAACAAGAGATTCAGAAAATAAAAAATGGAATGAGATCAACCCATACCTGAAGTTATAAAGTCACCAATCACATTGAGAACGGGAGCAGGTAAATCCAAATTTAAAAATCTGTTCCTGGGATGGGTGTTCCATGAGAGAGGGAGCTTGCATTTTCTGTTTCAACCTCTAATGATGATTTGTTCCACTTTGTTATTTGTATGTTTCTTTTGACCGTTATGAGTTGGTCCCTACGAGGCCAGCTCACCCAATTTTTTACGACTTTTTTTATTTACTAGGTAGCCCCTACCCCCTCCCCCGTCACCCCCCTACCCCTTGTATCGAGTTTATAATTTTTCCCCCCCAAGCCCGGGAACACAGGGACATAGGTTATATTTTGGGGGGTTTGGGAGGAAAAAGGGTTTTTATTTTTGGAAATAGTTGGGAAAAAACCAAAATTATTAACCCAAAAAAAAGGGAAAAAAAATTTGAAAAGGGGCTGGATGCTTGGGGGTAGAGAGGTTTGTTTAACCAGCAGCCACGGGAAACCATCAGTTTTGGCCCTCAAAATGTTGGGTGATTTAAAGGGATACTGAACGGGGAATTAAATCCCCCAAAGTAACAAAAAGGAGATTTTTTCATTGTTTGTTCAATTACATTTTCACAGGGGGGTTCCTGTGGCAAGGGGGCCTTTGTCCCAAAAGGTCATGGGTTTGTTGGGCCCCGGGGACGTCTTTTCCCAAATGATTTTTTCCAGAGACCCCTAGTATTGTTGGGAACTATAGATTTTTTGGCAAATCGCAGAAGTTTCTGGGGAGAGAGAGACCTTAGTGTAAAACCCGATAGAATTTTAGACAAAACCTTTTTAGACTTTTTCATTTTTTAATTTTATGTCTAACATTTTTTATTTTTTTTAAATTTCCCCGCCTCCTGGTTCAATCATCGCTTGACCACCCACCTTCTGTTGTGTCAGAAATCACCCGGGTTTTCCCCGCAGAGAACGGGTGGGTGCACAGTTTTATTTTCTTATTTTTTTTTCTTTTACCCTTTTTTGCTTGCACCATTGGGGAAGTTTTTTAGAATGAATTTTGGTCCCTTTATAAATAGTGCCCCACACTGTCGTTTTTTTGTGGTCCCCCTTTTTGGGTTGCCCTTTTCCAAGAAAAAGATGGCAAAACAATATCAAGACCACACAAAATAAATATAGATATATCACAAAAAGGGGTGACCCATCTGGCCCTAGAATGCAAATTAAAGCACACCCACGTTTAACAGCAAGAGGACAAACAATTCCATCATCCACCTGAGAAAGAAATGAAAAGATTTTTTGTTGTATCGGAGTAACATTGCTTTTTGGGCGCATGTCTGTTGGTTGTTATGTTGCAGAACCTTTTAAATTTTATTCTGTCTTGATAAATTTCTCTGATGTACCCTTTTTTTGGGCCCCCAACCTTAAACCCTTCAGAGTTGAGATAATGGCTTGATGCTTTTCAAGTTACAAAACCCCGAACACAAATTTTAGTATGCAATAAAAAGAAATACATTTTGATAAAGAAAAATTTGGGGTACCCCTCCAGTTTAGCCTACCTTATCGGGTTTGGGAGGGTTTTGGTTGGTGACCTTCCCACTGCCGGGGGGAGTCTAACCGGGCGGGTTCCAATTTTTAAAGACTGAAGGTAAAAGGCCAGCCCAAAAGGCGGGAGCGGGAGGGGGTCTAAGGTGACACCCAAAACCCCACCGGAGGGAAAATGCTCTGGCTGAAACCCAACCATCCCCCCAACATGGGAAAAGGGCAGCCCTATAGCATCTTTTTTTCTTGTCTTATCCCCCCTTTTTTTTACAATTTTTCATCTCAGTTAGACCACAGTCTTCTACAAAAGAGTGCGTCGGGGCAACCAAAAGAGGCGCACAAAGCAACAGGTTGCCCCAAAAACATTGTTGTTTGTATTTAAAAAGATATGGTGCCCCTGTGAAACACTGGGAGGTGAGGGGGGGCCCCTCTCCCTAAAGGGGCCAACCCCAGCTACGGGTGCCCTTTCCCATTTGCCCTGTGGACCCGGGAGGTTGGAAAGAGCACCGGGCCCAAATTTAAAATAATGCACTGGAATGTTGAGGGTGGGGGAATAGAAAAAAAAGATGGTACAGCAAAGAGAACTTGAAAAAACCCAAATGAAGAACAAGTACATGTTTTTTGAAGAGCCCCACCTGAATGAAGATATACCCTTCAAAGTCGGGGCTTCTTTAACAGACCGAAAAAAAAAAGGAAAGGGGGGTTGACATTGTGAGAAACAACATCCCCACATGTCAGTTTGAGGAGTACAGGGAGGGGGTTTCAGATGCTGCATCTTAGGAGGCAAGTACAGATTTTCACAAAAACAATTGTCCATGCCCGCCACTACTGGTCAAAATTCCAAAAAAGGGAAAAAACTAAGGGGGGGATTTTGTCCCCACAGAACTGGGGTAGCCCAAGGACAGGGGGCGGGGGAGTTAAAAACTGGCGGGATGACAAAAAGTAACCCTTTGTAAATCAGCCCAAAGATCAGCCAACCTTCTATGATCATGGCACCCCACCTCTACCCAGTTTGGGCATTCCCCCCTTTCAACCGGGAATGAAATTCACGTTTTTGGGGAAAACAGCGGGAGGCAGCACCATCTGCCAGTTTTTCCCACTGTTGAAAATCAACCCATCAGGAAACGCCCCTATCTAGGTGGGGAAATTACAAAACAGATTGGGCAATGTAACATCGATCAGATACTGACACTAGGTCTATCTACTGACAAGGAATAACAAGGTAGTTGATGAGTTCAGCATGCATAAAACAGGGCCTGCACAATTCCTAGAGGGGCTAAAACACTACCGCCTTACTGGAGCAGGGTTGGGAAAACGACAATAATGTGAAATTTCAAAAGCAGGCGAGAACCCACAAAAACACCACAATATCGCATGCCGGGTTTTTTTCCAAAAGGGGGGCTCAGGCCAGGCGGAGGAGCTGGGAAAGGAAAAAAAAAAGTCCCAAAAATTTGAAAGAATACCAGGGAAACTGTGGGGTTGAAAAAAAACTTAATGATGAAGGACAGGGGGAAACCAAAGATTTAAAAAGATGGAAAAATCCTACAGGAAAACAGGGCTGATCATTTTAGACTTTTTAAAGAAAAATATTGAAATTAGACAACAAACAGTGAGGTCTTGGGAAAAAACAAAATGTAGAAAGATGAAACCATCCCGAAGTGATAAGGAATCACATTTAAAGAACTAACAGAATATCCAAATTAAAGGAAAATCACCCGGGGCTGATGGAGGTCAATGAGATGATTAAGAATTAGGAACTGCAGCAAAAAAAAAGCGCAGATTTAAAAAATTGTTGGATTTTGTTCCCCAGACCTGGGGAGAAGAATCATGATACGCTCTAAATGGAAAAAAAGGGGTTTTTCGTCCCGCTACTGACCATCAGTCTTAAAAAGGGTTTTGCAAAAAAATGGAATGTTAAAACAACTCCCACTGCAGTGGTTCGAAAAAAAACATTCTTTGGGCCCGCAGGCGGCCCCGGCAATTACTTACAAGACCAAGCAAATTTTCTAGGAAGAGCTCCAAGATAAGAAAATGGTATAAACATGGATAGACCCAAGGAAAGCCTTTGACAAGGTTTAAAGAAGGGCGCTGGGAAAATGAGAAATAATAAAAAAGGGTAGGGTGTAAGATGGATAAAAAAATATTAAAAAAAAAGCCAGAGTGATCTAGATGGGCTCAAAAGTAAAAAACTACGGCCCTGGCGCCCCCAAGGAGGAATTTTCCCCCCACTTTCTTGATTTTCATAACGACCCGGTTTGAGTTACCACAGGGGAAAAAGGAATTCGCTGATGATCTGGGGAATATGGTACAAATGAGATGAACAGTTAAACCAAATTGATAAAAGAGCGTGATGTTTAACCTCATGGGCAAACAGAGGTGTGTCAGCATCCCCAGATAAGTGCAGACACACTTTTACCCCTCTCCCAAACAAAAACTGGACCATTAAAAAAAATGGAGAACTGCTAAGAAGACAAAACCCACCTATCTGGGGTTACATTCGGATAGACTGACGGAAGGCACATCAACAAAGAGCAAAACCAGGGGGGAATTTGCCATCCCGAGAAAATTAAAAGGAACCCAGGGGCCAGTCAAAAATACTTTAAAATATTTATAGAGAAGGGAAAAACCCGGGTATGGGGCAGCTGATGGTTCAGCATAAATACCCTTTAAAAACTGGAAAGGGGAAAACCAGGCGCTCGGTCATCACAGGGGCAAAAAAAAACCCCTGGGAGATGGAAAAAGGGGGAATAAACACTGAGAGAACGAGAGACACAAAAAATGATGACCAGGCAGAAAAAAATTTTTATATGCCCAAACCCCAAAGGAAAAAAAGATTCCAAAAATTTAGCATTGGGGGGGCGAAAAGAAGCAGCTTTTTTCACCAGGCCAAAGACTGAATAGGCAAAACCCCGAACCCCCAAAAGTTGGATTCCCAAAGTCGGGCCCGAGAAAACCCCCGGAGAGAGGAGACTAACCAGAAATATGTTCCCCAAAAAAGTGAAAGGAATATTCACAAAGGGTGAAGAACAGCAACAACGAAGACAGCACCCCAGTTTACTTGATGAAAATACCCACATGACCTCTGGGTCCGGGATAAAGGATGGGTCAGGAAAATGCAGTGAAGAATGGAGGAGCAGGGTAATAGAATACCCAAACAACGCTAGAATGAAAAGTACCAACGGGGAATTTGTCACAACTATGATGCGAAACAGGTATAACTGAAAAACTGTTTAATACCAGACCCACCTCAACCTTTTTGTTTTGACTGATGCAAAAACAGCACCCAAGCACTTCAGTCCCGAAAATTTCCAGGTCTCAGACCCCACTGCTAAATTGTCCAACATCGCAGGGTGCCTTGCAGTGGATACCCCCTCACTGTGGAATCCAGGGAAAAGAAACAGCAGACCACCCAAAGGGAAGGGCGCGGGAGAAGGGGGTTTCCCCGTTCCACCAAAAAAGAAAAAATATTAAATAAGAAAAGCCACAAAACAACACAAACGAATTTTAATATGAGCAGATTAACAAGTTGATTCTCCCCAAAAGGAAAATGGTCGAGCCAATGTTAAAAAAAGATTGGAAACCCGCCATGTTACAGTGGACAGGCAAACCAGACTAGAGCACATACTTCAAGATCCCCCAAAAATGATAACACTGAGGCAAACTCATGGCCTAACAAACAAACTTTTATAAAACAACGGGCCTTTTGTGTGAGCTAAAAAGACAGTAAATTCATCAAAGACAAAGAATTATAGACATATTTCAAAAGAACGAAAAGGGGAAGGATTGAGTAAAAGGAAAAAAAATGATTTTGAATTTGGGAGATTTTTTCAATTGAATAACTAACAAAAAAACCCTAGGTTTAGAAAACAAATAAACACCAAAAGGCGGGTTTTAAAAAAAAAATTCCCCAAAATAAAAAACTTCAAAACACTCTTTTCCCCATTGTCATCGCAAAGGACGCGCATCGGGCTGTAAAAATAAGTTTTCCCAAATGCGGGGGGAAACAGGACAAAAAGAAACATCGGGGGGGGGACGCATCAGGGCGCTTTATCGAAACAAAAAATTAAATGGGCGACAAGCAGATTATCAAGACAGGGTTTTAAAAAGCAATGTTTTCTGATACAGTGGGTTCAAAGCAAATGACAATCCACAAAAAGGTGAACCAAAAAATAAAGATGCAGGAAACACTGTTTTTGAAGTGCACACAAAGGTTTTAAAACTTTTCTTGTCCTGATGCTGTGAAGCATAACCCGATTAAAAAAAGAAAGAAGACGGCATTGTGATGCTGATGCCGAGGGCCAGATTAATGGGGGCAAAAAAAGTAAACTAGACCTACAAGGCATGTCAAAAAGGCAGCTGAGGAAGGGGCCAGAGAAGCTAAGAAAAAAAATCATTGTAGAAATCGGAAGTGCTAGCCTCTTTTAGGCCCTAACCCCGAGACAAACCTCTTAGGCCGTACATACAAATCAAAAAGTTCGATATGGGGCGGGAAGAAGAAGATGAGCTCTTTTTTTTAAAAAGCAATGTAGATGTATCTGTATGTTTTGTATGGTCCTTTTTTTACGATAATGTTTTCCATTTATCTGGCCTTGGAGGAAGGAGGGGCCATTTTGTGCTTGGTACTTAAGAGGGGGGGGAACAGTTTCAGATGATTTCACACAGCTAGCACTTTGGAGGATTGTTTGAATTCTGTTTAAGTGATTATTATTTTTGGGTTTGAAGTCTAAAATGGGGCACTGATTTCTTCTTGTAAGATGGTTGATGTTGTCATTTAAAGGGTTTGGGGTGACCCTATGTCTGTAAACCTCTTTTTCCGTGTCCCATAGCCCTCTGTTTAATAGCCGTTTTTTTTTGAATGTTTTATTCTTGCCGAAGATCACATGCCCGAATTTTAATAAACCTGGGGGTCTTGGACAGCATTACGCCCCAGTCCAGACTCCCATGATTCCACAAATACCCCGATAATCAGACCTGGGGGAAACATTTTTTTTTTTTGCCATCCCAGGCAAAAAATGTTTTGACAATACTTTTTAGCCCTTTTTTTCTTCCCCCACAAGATATGCCCGGGGTCGCCCTTATTTGGGTTTCCCGAAAGGGGAACATTCTTTATTTTTGGGTTCCTTTCCTCAAAGCCTTTTGCACTGGTTGGGGCTTTGTCCCCAACCCAAAACAAAACGCTTTATCTCTATGATCTTAGTCTTCATATATCGTTAAATCCTTGAGACCCTTAGCCATGCTTTTTTGACTTGCTCTCTTTTAAAACCCTTTGGGGGGCTTGTGGGGAGATTAGATGTTTTCCCTCCCTTAAATGGTACCGGGGTTTTCCCCCAGAACCATCCAGAATTTTCCAAAATTTTGATCTCAGTGTGGTGATTTGAGTTTCTAGTCCTATCAAAGACGAATAAAACGTAGTCTGTTCGTTTAACCAAAAAAGGCATTAAATTCAAAAACAAGAAGACAGTCTGGAAAGTTTGCTAGGGCAAAATTCATAAATAAAAAAATAACTACAAAATATTTGTAATCATTTTCAGAATAACATTGGAAACCCCCCTTATAAAAAGAGGGTCTTGGAGGAACAAACCTGATACAAAAAAACACCCAGTGTCCCTACCAAAAATTTGGGAAAAATTGGAAAATAAAGGGGTTGAGAGGGTAAAGCACACAGCAAAAACTCCCAAAATGCCACGCAGACTAAAAAAAAAACAGCACACAACAATATCTTGTTCTATGGTTACACGCCGCATCTTTCTATGACCGAGCACACATAATTATTCCCAAGACAGTGATGATGGTCCCAAACAACAAAAAGATATAGGGGGAGATCAACACCCAAACCCGTCCTGGTTGTGTGATGATATCCTAAAATTTCTTGATCTTTGATTTTTCTGACTTTTTTGAATTTCATTTTGTGTCATGGAGTCCAAAATTGATGGGGAAAAAACAAGTCCCTCAATTCAACTGCCGTAACTTCACAACATCCTGGAGAGGGAACTGTAACAGATGTGGGTACCCTGGGAGAAAAACATGGACAGCCAAATGAAACAAAAGGAAAACCCCACTTTAAAATACCCAAACTGGAGTTATACTGTGTATGGTAACAGATTTGTTGGGCAGAGGGGAAAGGGATGCCCCAAAAATATCTAAAATCATCGACAGTCCCCTTGAGAAAGTTTTATCAAGCCTGTCTGCAACCCGTCTCCCCGCAAGTTCTCCCCCCCTTTCAAATTATTGTTTTTTTAGCCTGCCACCTTTTTTTGGTCTTTCTACCCCAGGAATCATGCCTTCTATTACTGTTCTCTAAACAACTTATCATTTTAAAGCATAAAAAATTCATTTTCCAGAACAGATTTGTTTAGAGCCAATGTTTTGATTGCCATGTGGGTGGGGAATCAGACTGCAGAGAAATATTTAAGACTACCCCAAAATGATATACTGGGAAACCACTGGCCAACAAAAACACTCAATAAAAACCCAAAATAAACCAATAAGATAAAATAAAAATAAAATAATAAGATAAACCAATGCTCCATGATCATTTAAAATAGATATTGCAATTTGTATTAACTTTTATCGACAGTTCTTGCCCAAACGCCAAATATGGCTGCTGCCCAATTGGCTGCAATGTCTGTGCCTCCTCTTCAATGTCCGGTTTAACAGCGGACCCGTGATGATGTGGAACAGCTGCGAAGCATCATCAACAGCATGCTGTCCATTCACCTTTCAGTACTACCACAGTTGGTGGCAGGACAAAGCAGGTGAGGATGAATGATGTTGTTAGTCCTCGTTATGGTTTTTGTCTTTCTTTATTCTTGCAGCCTATGTTGCTATGTTGTATCTTGATCAGATGTCATGTATGTTGGTGAGATGGCTAAGTGGTTACGCTTGCGCCCTGTGCTACAAAGGCAGTGGTATGAATCCAGACCGCGCCGCTCTGTTCACAAAGTGCATTTGTTTCAGAAACCCCTAGGATTGCTTGCAGGAGCTACGGTTCGGCTTTGTGCAATACTCTCGCAGGTGGTGTGCCATTTCTGCGAGAGAAAGCCATAAGGGTACAACCCGTGCAATGAAGTCAATCTGGCTTTAGAGCCTTTTTGTATGTTGGTGAGATGCCACTATGTGTCTTGTTATGTCACAATGTCTTGAAGAAGAATAAAGCATGCCATAACTGATTAGCTCCTGTTAGCACTACTATTTATTCAGCCACAACCTGTTTTTCAATTCAGTCGCTAATGAGTTAATCAACGAAATTAGACATCTTAAATGCCCATGTGTTGCTGAGGCGTAAGGGAGCAAAGAATAGTAACACTGACCCACAAGGCATGTCGTAAGAGGCAACTAAGGTAGGGCCTAGGAAGCTACCTAGTAAATAAAATGCGAGAGAAATTGGATGCGCTGGTCTACTTGTAGGCGCATTACTGGCACAACATACAATCGTTCTTAGACTCAGATCATATACAAATCACAAAGAGTGATTTAACAAGTGGTCGATATGGAGCGTCCAAGAAGAAATCTAAAGATATTTAATTAACATTTAAAAAATTAATTATAGTTTTATCATATGTTCTGCATTGAATGAAACGTGGCATATCCTTTACAGGATTCAACCACAGTAAAGAGTCATTGATTTTCTAGGCAGCACTTATACGCTCAGTAGTTTGCTATTTCTTCTGAACGGTGATGTCTATTTTTACTGCTGTAAAAATCCATGCAGACAAATGTGCTTCCAAACTGCTCACTGTGGTGGTTTGAACCAGGACACTTGGG
>JADZMA010002034.1:0-13602 GCA_020796225.1 Arion vulgaris
ATACCGGCAAAGAGAAGAAGAGGAAGACCACAGAGAAGATGGATTCAGGATGAACTGATGGTTTGAACATGATGGCTGCAGAGGCAGGACATCTGGCCTATGAGAAAGAGAGAAATTCCGGAGGACTGTTGGAGGGGCAAAGTTCTGCTCAGGACAAGCTATTTGATGATGATACACAAAAGGAAAGTTACCCTAGGAGTGAATCTCTGGTCCTCTCTGAGCCTTTCTGTAGCAACTTGCTGAGTCTCCATCTGTGTGTTTGTCCTTGAAAGTTCAGACTTGGCACTTCAAATTCTCTGTTGAATCATTTGAAAACTCTTTAGTTGAACTAGTACACATTTAGTTATAAGTCTTATAATATAAATCCATTTGAAATTGACGACTGAGCTATGGTTGATGGTGACGTCCTGTAAAAGGATATGCTGCGATTTTCAAATTTTATCAACCTCTCTTTTTGATGTTATTTGTGAAGTCTCTGTTTAAAGTTTTTACTTTCTTCTTCATACTTTTCCTTGATCTCTTCTGTTTTTAATAGTTCTCTGTTATTTGCTTGATATGATATGTGTGTCTTATTGTAAAAGGGTCTGTTGAGTTTTATCTTCAGTTGTGCCTCAATCAGGAAGTGATCACTGTGGCACTCTACTCCTCTATAATTTACGATTTGTTGCATTTTTATTTTGTATTCACATGTGGTCTATCTGATCCTGGGTTTTCTTAGCAAATAACTGCCACATTTGTTTGTGCTCATCTTTCTTTGCAATTTAGTGCTGGTTTTCTGCATTGCTTTGGCTACTGCTAGGTTGACTACTCTCCATCCATTATCATTTTAGATTGCATATATTGCATACGTTTTCCATGTTACCTGCTTACAAGTGTGTTCTCTACCTATTTTAATCATTTTTAGGTGTTTCATCTTTCATACTCTTCAAGTTTGTTGTAAAACACTCAATTAGTTTATTACTTTCCTACATTTTTTTCCATTCTGGAAAATGTAGCTGCTGTTTACCAAAGCTCCAGATGATCTCAAGTCTCCAGCAAAAGATTTTCATGGATTACTGAGCAGAAGTACACAAATTCATGAACAATCTTCAGTTTCTGATTGGAGATTATTCTTTTTTTTTTAAAAGGGTGTAATACACTACCATCTTGCGCCATAACCTGTGTTTTATTTAGACTGATGGTAAGCATAAAGTCTATGCACACAGTCGCAAAGCAGTCCATGAGCCATTGTAGTTCTTATGCAGTATGGGCAGCTAATTCTGCATTGTCTGTAGACAAGTTCTCTTATACATCGTTCTTTAACTTCAATCTCTGTCCTTAGTCTTGACGGGTTGAAAAGGCAATCTCTGCTCATAAGGTCAAATTCCTTGATGTGGTCAAATTCCTTGATTCCTCAAAGTCAATGTGCAGTGGTTTCCTCTGCAACGTACACTTTTTCTGGAGCTGCCTGGGGAAGAAAACCTTGTCTATGGTGAACATGTTGAACCCACAAAGAGCCTCGGGGTAAATATCACGGACATACAATAACAATGAACGGAAGATGTGAAACAGGGAACAGGAAATAAATAGAAATGACCAAAACAGCATTCAACAATAAGAAACAGATATTAATATCCAAACAAATGAATAACAAGATAAAAATAGAGTCACCATGTCTAGAGAAATAATATATATATATCTCTTTGGTTATTGGTTACTAAACTGACGTCATTGCACTCTGGCAGACCCATAGGTGCTCAGTCTCCTCCAACAGATATCGAAGAGTATGCATACTGATGGTTCCCGTATCTCGCTGATTAAACACACCTCTCACTCTGTCTCTCAGGCATCCAGTTGACTTGTACAATGGGTAACTCCAAACTGCCTAAATCGCTTGATCGATTCAACATTGATTTTAGTGTTCTCATTCAACAGACAGTGGCGAAGAGACAGAAGAATATCCCCCTTATCTATCTTCAACTCCCCAAAAATCGATGCTGTTGATGCAAGCCTGTCCGCTCTCTCCTTACTGTAGTAAACACCTGCATGCCCAGGACAGTATATCCATGTAAGCCTCTGGAGGTTAGAAACTTCTTTTAGACAAAAAAAATCCACCAAAAACCTAAATTTTGGGAAACCCGGGATTTTTTGTGAAAAACCCACAAAAGAGCCTTTTAAACAACAAGACCCGGGAAATAAGGAAAATAAATAGGGCAGATAACGGTTTTTAATTCAAAATTACACAGAAAAATTTTCCAATTTACCTCAACAAACCAACCATGGCCAATTCCAAAAAAATTTAAAGCCGGATTCCCCAAAAATGCCCGCCCCTTTTTTCGAAAAAATAAAAAAACAAAAATAAAAACATCCCTTGCAATTTTTATCATGCTTAATTTTCGGGGTTTAAAAACGGGGCCATGTTGTAATTTTCAATTCTTTAAAAAAAAAGATGGGGGTTAAGAAAAAAATTGGAATTAAATTTTTAAAAAAACCATTCCTTTCCCCGGGGAAAATAACCAATTTCCCCTGTAAAAAAAATTTTTTAGCCCCCTCCCGACTTTTGCCACGCTTTTTTTTCTCGCGGCCCTTTAAACATTTTTAAAGTGTTTTTTTTTGGGGAAAGAACCTGAATATTTTCCCTTTGGTTTGGGCGTTTTAAAAGATGGGACCCGGGAGTGAAAAAAGGGCCAACATATATCTATCTTTACAATTATATTTAAAGTGACCCCCAATGATTAATTTTTTAAATACCTTCATTTTTAAAAATGAAATTTTTGTTTTAAATTTTTTTAAAAAATTTTTAAATTTATGAAAAATTTTCCTTATTAAGGGAAAATTTAAATTTTTGGTTAAAATTTTTAAAAAAAGGAAAAGTATTCCGTTTTTTTTTACAAAATACAAAAACATATATAAATAAACGCAATTAAAATTTGATTAAAAAACCGGATCTTTAAAAAAACCTCCAAAACCCGCGGCAAAAATTTGGAATAAAAAGCAAAAAATTGAAAATTTTTTAAAAAAACCCAAAAAAAACTAAAAAAGGGGGGAAAAAAAAATAAACATTAGAAAATTTATTAATTTTTCAGAAAATATAAATTTTTAAAATTATAAATTTTTAAAAAAAATTCCATAAAAAAATTTTTAAAAACATTTCCAAAGGGAAAGCATTAAAGTAGAAATTTAAGAAGGCAGCAATAAATTTTGGGAACCCCACTTTCCAGTTTACCCCAAAAAAAATTCAAATTTTCCAGAAAAAATATATTACCGAAACATACATTTTAAAATGAGAAGTTCCTTCTTTTGTTCTTTTAAAGTGGGGGCAAAACTTTCTTGAACAAATTTTTAATTTTCATTTAATTCCCCCTTTCCTCAATTACCTTTTACCGTTTCTACGTATGTTTTCACTCCCAAAAACTTTTTAAACAACAAGGGGGGAAAAGACCAATCCCGGTTTTTACATAAAAAAATTTTAAAGCTCCCCCACCTGGTTTTTGTTTTTTTGATCTGAAGTTTGGTTAAATAAAAAAATTTCCCTTTCCCTTTGTGCCTGAGCCACCAAATATTTGGAAGAAACTTTTTCAATCAAAATAAAATAAGATTTTGAATAAATTTTTGGGAACAAATTAGGGGGGAAATTTTAAAAAATTTACCCTTTGAATTCGCCCAAAAAGCTTTGTTGGAGGACCCCCTGTTTGTGAAGGCTGGCCAAAGTGGTTTTAAATTTAAGAAAAAAGGGTTTTGGGCCCAAAAAAAATCCACCACCGGATTTATGAAAAACCCCTTTGTTGGGAAAACCCGGGGCCAAAAATTTAAAAGGGTAAAGTCAAAAGTTTCCAAGGGAAGAGGTATAAAAAAAATTGTCACAAGGCTTGATAAAATAAATATTGTTTGGGGGATACAAGGAATTTTTCCCATTAATATAGAAAAAGTTAAACCACCACCGGTTAAGCCCAATAATGCTGAAGCTAAAATTTTACAATTAGCAATAAAAATTTAATGAAAATGTACAGACAAAAACCAATAAAATTTTAATTCCAAAACCCATAATAAAACATAAAACTGGGCCAAACCCGGGATATGAATTTTCCCGGGATTGGGCTTTTTTTTAAGAAAGGGGGAAAAGTTGAACAATTCAAGGAGCGGAGCGGGGAGAAAGGGAGTTTTTGTAAAAAAAATAACCCTAAAAATTAAAATTTAAATAAAAATAAGGAAAAAAAACCCCGCACAAAATTTTAATAACGAAAAACAAAAAGGGTTTTAAAACGGGGGTTGAAAACAAAAAGGGTTTAAAAAATTTTAAGGCAAAATTTCCTTGGGCGAAAAATTTTGGCCTACCCGATTGCCCAGTTTTTTTAATAAAAATTTTAAAAGTTATTTTTTAAAATGTAATGTGGGTAGGAAGGGTTTTCCAGGGTTGTTTTTAATTTTCACACTTTTTGAAATTACTTGGAACTTTTTGTAAGTTAATTTATGGGTATAGGGGGGGAAAAAGTATTATATTTTTTTTTTCTTAAAATTTTTTCTTTAATCTAAAAGGGCTATTTTGTTTGTACAATTATTTTTTACAAATGTTTATTGTTTTTTTTTTAAAGGAAGTTGTTTTTTGTTTAAATTTTTTTAATTAGCCAGTTTTTTAGAAAGGGGAAAGGTATTTTTTGTTTTATTTAATTTGAAAACCCTTTTCCTTTGTTTGAAAAGGGTTTTAAAGCCATCTTTTTTTATGTTTTTTGGGGAAAAAAAGATTTTTTTGAATTTTTTTATTTTAATTTAACCCCCCCTTTTTTAAATATATATAAAATATATATATATATATATATATATATATATATATAAAAATTTTTTGTGGGTTTGGGAGTATGTTAAATATATTAGAATTTTTAAAGTAAATTTTTTAACTGTCTATCCCTTTTTTTTATGCTATTATAAATGCCCAGACATTTTTTTTAAAATTGGTTTTTCGTTAGCTAATGACATTATATGAGTATATATTTTTATGTCAACCATTGTTTAAAGTTATAATGAAAAAAAATTTTTAAAATTAATTTATTCTGGAATCATTATATTCTCAGTCTTATTACAATTTCTTTTTTTATTTAAAAAAATTTTTTTGGATTTTTATTACTTATTCTTATCTTATTATTTTATTTTATTCATTCAGAAAATCTACAATGAAGAATTCTCACTATATTTCTTTTTTAAATGTGTGTATTAAGAAACATAAATTTTAGTATTGATAACGTGTTCCCTTGTCAAAACTAAACTTTGACATGTTTGTAGTATATTTCTTCCTTCAATGAATATTAACAACGTTAATTATCAGCTTAATTAGCACATCGTCATTATTTGGGAAAGGGTGCCCTTTTTATACCGATATAACTTCATAACTATATTATATAACAGACTTAAACTACAAAATCTAGAGCAAATATGAACTTTTATTATAGCAAAAATGCAATAGCGTATATAGTGTTTTTTTAAAATTAACAACACCCGGATTTTTGAAGCTACATATGCCTACTGAAATTTTTCCCTTTCAAAACCCTTGACTTTCCCCTGTACAGGAATGTAAAAAAAAGGGGGGGAGTTTTTTTAAAAAAGGGACATAACTGAAAGACCCCGCACTGGAATTTTTAAATATATATATATATATATATATATATATATATATATATTTTTTTCTACAAAATAAAATAAAAAAAATTGGATGTATGGATGTATGTATGTATGTTTGTTTGTTACCTATAGACTCGGAAACTACTGAACAGATGTAGTTGAAATTTACAGGATATGTTTGTTTTGATGTCGGGATGCTACCTGTCACAGTTTGAAAAAAGGTAGCCCCAAGCTAAAAAAATCAAAAAAATAATAAAACCCTTTTCATCGAGAGTTTCAACCAAATTCCCATTAACGTTTAAAAGTCTACGGTGTACATATTAGTATATACAAATAGATTTAGCTAAAATTTAAATTTGTTTGTTTATGTTTGTTTTGATTTTTGGAATGCCCCCCTTTTTATATTTTTAAAATATGTACGCTGAAAATTTTTAGAGAAAAACCCCAAAAAAATCGAAAACGCAAATTTCATCGAGAGTTTTTCCGGAAGTTTACGGTATCCCATCTACAGTTTCCCCGGGAGATGATTCGTCAATATTTCAAACAAGCTAAATTTAAAAAAAGCAATCCAGGTTTGTTTCTAATCATGATCATAGATACCTGCAAATCATTTTTTGTTATCGCCAACTATTCCATCGATGTTTGTTAGGGGTGTTGGAAAAAATTGTTTATATTCGTTTAAAACCCAAAAAAAACTAATCCGGGGAAAATTTTTCATTTGAGGGAAGCTTTTTCCGGATTTCTATAAATGGCAAGATTTATTTTGCCATCAACGTTTACCCGATGTAAATGTACACTTAATATGTATGAATATTACCCAATTTTAAATTTACATTTAAAAAAACGGGTTTTTCCATTTATTATTTTGTAAATAAATCCATACCATTGACCGCTATAGGGCGAAATTTCAAATTTAGTACAACCATTTCGAATGGGTTTGGAAAGTAGTTTGGAAAAAATGTTTTTATAAAGTTTAACTGATTTTCAAAACATAACGCGTATTTTTTTGCATTTATATGTTAATATATATAGTAGATATCATTTCCTAATAGAATTTAATCAAATGCTAATTTTTTTTTATTTATTCCAGCAAACTTCAACAAACCACACATTTTAAATTATGCCTCCCAAAAAAAAGGGTTGGCCCACCTAAAATTTAGATCAAAAAAAGAAAGGCATTACTAGTTTTGTAAACAGATGGGGCAAGGGGAAGCAAGACGGGAAACCCGTCAAGCACTGCTCAAGTCCGCTCTTGCCTGGAACAAACCTTTTGGGCGCAACTTTTGGAAGCCCCCCCTTGGAAAAAACGCTGAACCCTTCGCACTGGAAGCCCCCCTGGGCCTAAAAATTTTAAGGAAAACCGCGGAAGCAAGACTAGGAACCAATCGAGTTCCGACTCAAGCCTGCTCGCCTAAAACCAGACGAGCATCGTGGGGGGAAGACTAAGAACCAATCGGACGCACTGCTCAAGTCCGCAAGCGAAACAATCAAAAGCAACGGAAGCAAGACTGAAAACCCGGGGCCGGGATACGCATCTTCAATCCGGGCCCCAACACTCACGCTGTTTTAAAATTTCCAGGTTTTTCCATTACAATACAAATTATGATTATAGTTTCATCCAAATGTGGTTTTTGGGAAAAAAGGGATAGATTTGCGATTGAGTTTTTCCAAATTTAAGAATGAATCCCCGGGAATGTGCTGGGCGGGTGGAAAAGGAAATTCCCGTATTACATTCACCCCCCAACCATTATAAAAACATTGGTAGCAGGTGACACAACCCAACCCCAAAACATTTCTAGGCAAACATACGAAAAGTAAAACCATGTTTCCAAATGAATTGTTCGGTGCAAAAATCCTTTGGTGAGAATTACATGCCCACATTCAAAGTTAAAGGGCAAATTTATCATCTTTGGGGGCTCACACTCCCACTGCCCAAATGAGTTTAAACAAATTTCTTCAAATTTATTTCATGGGGAAAAATGATGAACAAATTGATCAACGTTGAGATTCAATACCGCGCAAAACGAGAAATAGTCGCCGCATTACAAACTTTATTCGATCAACACAACGAATTAATTCCGGGGTTGTTCAGAACTGCCCTGCAAAAAATTACCAGCCGATGACTACCGAGTTGTACTTAACAGACAAAAACCTGTTGGTCAACACGAAGAAAAGTACAATGCACCAACAATTAGAAGTTGGGGTCGTTTTGGGGCTTAAGAATTTTAAATTCGGGATATAATTCTTTTTATCGCAGAAGTGGTGATTTCCCCGCGAAAAATCAGAAAAATTATCGCTTTTTACAACGGATTACAATATCCAATTATTTTTGGGAAGGGGAAGATGGGTATCATTTCAAATCAAATTGAGAAATCCACAAAAAGATGAGGAAAGAATAAGAAAGTTAATGCTATGAAATTATTCATATCAATAATGATTCGGGAAAAGCTTAAAAAACATATCTTGAAAAGTCGGCAATTGTTCCATCAATACATTGTCATATGTATAAAAATTTAAACTGGGAATTTCACATTTTGAAATTTAAAACAAACCTTTGGGGTTTTCAGAACAGTACATTCATTTACGTGATGCAATTGTTAATGATGGAAAATCCAATGAATTGGGGGAAAAAGGTCATACCACCCGCCCCTTTAAGGGGGTTCCCCGGGACATGCATGAATACTACAAGATGCAATGACATATGTTCCCCATGGCCCAGATTTATTTATCACGCTTAATGCAATCCCACTTGGAATGAAATTAAAGAACTTTTGTTAGCTGGGCAATTTTCATCTGATCGTATAATATTACCACACGGGATTCAAAAAAAAAATTGAAAAACTTTAATGGATTTCATTGTCGGGGATCGTGTTTTTGGGGGACACGCTGTTTTTGGGGTGTATTCCATCGAATGGCAAAAAGAGGATTGCCACATGCACACATTTTGAGGTTTATTTTTAAAAAAATCACACCAGATCAAATTTACGTTTCTCAGCAGAAATACCAGATGTCGACATTGATCCAGACTTATTTTAAAATCGCCACCCAAAAACAGATTTATGGTCCATGGGGATTTTAAAACAAAAAAACAATGTCTGATGGAAAATGAAAAAAGATACCCAAAGGGGCTTACATGCCAAACTATTACTGGGCAATGACGGATATCCACCTTTTCGCCCCGGGGTCAAATGAAGATGGGGAAAAACCATCACCGTAAAAGGGCGCCAATGAGTTAAAGGGTAAAACCCGGGTTGTAACCGATTTAACCCAACCTTTTAAAGACGGGCAAAACACCAAAATGTTGAGTATTGCAACCGGGGAAATCGGGCGCACATTTGAAAAAAACCCAAAAAGGAAGGTATTGTGCAAATTTTTTGGAAAATGGCAAAAATAATGCATCCATCGGGGTGAAGAAGTTTTTTAACTGGGACCCAATTAGTAGAAGAAGCAGTATGGGTTTTTTCATTTCCAATTCATGAAAAACATCCAACAGTTTTATTTGGCAGTGCAATTTTAAAAAGGGCAGCCGGGGACTTTTCAACAGATAATGCACATGCAAACATTTACCATCCCAACAACGTTTAAATGCATTTTTTTTCATTGTAGAGATGATATATTTAAAGACGCCTTTTTACTTCCCGAACTGCCAACATACTAACAGGGGAAAGGCGCAAAAAACCAAGGGAAAACAAGGTAAAAAATAGTTGGGGACATTCCAATTTATATTCGACTAAAAGGGGTGGTAACTGCTATCCAAACAATGGAAAAATGCTTTTACTTGCATTTGTTAATCAACAAACGTGACCAACATCCTTCCAAGGGAAATTTAGAAAGTTTTTAAAGGTCAAGTATTGGGATTTTTCGTGAAGCTTGCCAAGAATTAAATCTTCTTTAAAACGAAAGCACATTGGGACACTTTTTTTCGCTGATGCATCCAATACGCATCATCAACCAAAAAAACGCCCTTATTTTAATTTTTAACAACGTTTTCCCAAACCAAAAAAGAACTTTGGGAAAAAAAAAAAGACTACATGAGGGAAAAATTCTATCCCATGTAAGCATTTAATCAAAATCCTGACATTCAATTACACCAAACGAATAATGAGGAATTTGGTTTTTAATTGAGGAAATAGGTTTATAAAACACAAAAAACACTGGGCAATTGGGAAGGGTGCGAGAACGATCTGCAAACAACCTTTTTGATTGTGAGTTGAAACCCAGAAAAACTTTGATATCAACGAATTGAAAATACATTTGTTCAAACGAATCTTCCAAAATTGATTCCGGGAAAACGATAGCATATGACAGAATTATGCATGCAATTTTGTCAAAACGGTGGAAATTTTATTTCATAGATGCGCCCGAGGACAGGCAAACTTTTCATTTCACTTTTTTTGGAACCATAAATCACGAAAAAATATTGCACTGGCAAAACGGATCTTCTGAATTGCAGCAACTCTTTAGATGGTATTTTTTCCGGTTAGGGTGATATTTTTCCGTTTAATATGTAAACACTTTAGACACCAACATGCAAATCAAAAAAATTTGCAATGGGAAAGTAACCCCAATTTTGCCCAAATCCCTTATATGGGATGAATGTACCATGGCGCACAAAAAACATTAGGCCCCCTTTATCGGGCATCAAAAAATTTGAGAGGAAAACCAGCCTTTCGGTGGCGCAAACCCTTTTATTGTTCCATTTCGGAAATTCCACCGTTATACCAAGATCAACAACCCGATGAAATTAATGATGCCTGAAATCACGGTTTTTTGGGTTTTTTTATAAAAATTGACTTTGAAGACCAATATGCGATACAACTACAACATGATGAAACCTTTTGAACGTTTTTGTAAAAAAATTGTTTTATATTGGGAATGGGGAAAAACCAACCCAAAGATTCCAACGATGTATCACATTGCTAACAAACTTTTAACATCATAGCACCACAAAACAAATTTATTCATAAAATTTTTCCCAAAACAAAACCAAAAAAATCATTTAGTGGCTAGGCACGGGAAATTAGCAGCAAAAAAAAAGGAGGTTATGAATTTTACATTCAAAAAAAAAAAATACCAGGCAGGACAACGATAAGTCCACGTACTTGTAATGAATCCAAAAATTTGGTTTTAAATTTTCCAACTGAATTTTTTGAATTCACTTGATTTGCCAGGGGATCACCATGTTTTAAAAAAATTTACCTTCATTATACCTTTTGAAACACTAATCCAATTTTTACTTTGGAACGGTAAATTTTTCTTTTAGTGAAAAAAAAAGATAAAAATTTTTCTTAAAATTTTTAAAAGGAAAATTTAAAGGAGAAGATATATATTGCCACGATCCAATGATTCCCAAAAGAATCTTCAAACCCAAAAGCTGTAGTTTTTTGGGGCTTCCCCTTTTCAATGACCATCCCAAAACACATGAGGCCTAAATTCACTCCCAGGGGATCCATTTTGGAAAATCCCCAAACTTTACATGGGTAGTTTTATGTTCCCGTTCACGGGCCCGGGAAAAACCCTTTTGATTTATTGTATGCACCAGATGGGAAAAAAAAAATATTGTATATTCCCAAAAAAATTTTAATAAACAGAATTGGAAAAAAATAAAATTAAAAATTTTTTTTCCCAAAAAAATGGGAAAAAAAGGACAATGATAAAAAAAAATAATTACTACATATTTTTATAGCAAGTTTCAAATTATTTTCTGTTAATACGAGAACGCCGGGGGGTAAAAGGGTTATATATATATATATATATATATATATAATAAAATATATATAAATAAAAAATAAAATATATATATATCTTCATATATAAGACAAAGATGAATGAAAGTGGTTTTGGCCCCAAATGTTTGGAGATATCTGACATCCTTTTGGACTTGGGAAAATTTTGGGAAGAAGGTGGTTTTGGATACAAGAGGGAAAATTATCAAACCAGACTTTATAATTTCTTTCTAAAACCATATTCCCAACTTAACGCAATTTGGGCATTCTGCATAGAAATCCCTGGGAAAAAGTATATCCATGTTTTCACGAAGCCTCCGTCACCCTGATCATGTTGTTTGCAAAGTAATCACAAAGAAGGGAAATTTTTCAAAAAACAAAAAAAATACAACAACGCTTTTACCAACAAGGCCTTTATCACAAATAAACAACAAAGTGACAAATGTTACAGCAAAATTTCATACAGATTTGGAAAAAATTATTACTTTTGCTCAAGTCCTTAATGCTAGGGTAATAAAAAAATTTTTATAACGTATTTTAACCAAATTTTTTTTAAAGTTTTTAAGTTTTCCGTCTGCCTGCCTTCTCAGGGGTTTTTTTTAAGCTCGGGCAAACTTTGTTTTTTTAAAACATCAATGGGGTTTAAAAATCTGAATAAATTTAATTTGGGCCCAAATTTTTTTTTAAAATTCCATGGAACCCAAATTTTAATTGTGGTTTTTTAAAGGGAGTCTAAAAAGGGGGGAAGTTTTTTGTGGGTCGAAGATCAGTGTAAAAAGGGTAACTTTACAAATGTAGCTTTTTAAAAATGGTAAAAATTAAACTAGATTTAAACTAAATTAACTTTCACAGGGAAAGTGAACTGTTGTAAAAGGGTTTTTCTCAATTTAAAAGGGGCAATTTTAAATTGTTATTTGTCAACTATCACGGGAAAACTGTTTGAAAAGGTTTTTAATTGATGCATTGGGAAAAAAAACTTAATGTTTTTAATGGGGGAAAAAGCCGATTTTGGCCAAAAATGGCATGTTTCTTCAAGGGGTTTTTGGGAAAAAGATTCAAACTAAATTTTTGTGGAAGAACAGGGAAACTGTTTGGGATATATATAAAGTTAAGAGTAATGATGGAACTGTTAAAGAAGATTAAACAAATTAAAATTATGAAAACCCATTAAGGGCAAAATTTTCCAAATTTATAGAAAATAAATCCCTTTTTCCCCGTTTTTTTAATCAGAAACTTTCATCATTCAGTTTTTTTTTGCTTTCCACCAGCATCTTTTAGCAAAAGCCTCAAGTTCATCAAATACTGAGCACAAATAAGTCTTTAAAATTTATAGCCCATCAGAATGACAAAAAAATTTTTTAAATTTTTACTGGGGCACTAATAAAATAGAAGTGATACAACCCGAATTTCATTTTGGGCCTTCATATTGTAGAGGGAAAAACCACAGTAAACACTTTTTGTTTTTAGGGGTTTAAATATTTGGGAAAATAAAAAAAAAGAAGGGGGTTTAGAAGATCATTATGGAAGGAGGTATCACAGGAAAGAGTAGAAGAGGAAGATCATGGAGAAGATGGATTCAGGGGGAATGAATTTTAGAATGATGTCACAGAGGCAGGATATTCCTATGAGAGATAAATTACGAAGAACTGTTGGGGTTAAAAAATTCCGCTCAGGGCAAGCTGCCATTTGATGATGCACATTTAAAAAAAATAACTAAAGAGTAAGTTTGGGGATCCTCAGTCCTTTAAATCCATTCACATTAAAAATCAGATCATATATAAAATATGGAAAATAGGGAAATAAATGCTTTTTTAGTATGAAGATATTGACATTTTCTTTGACTGATAAAAATAAGATTTGGGGGGGGGTGATATCACACCAGTTTCCTTTTATTTTTCCCCGTGTTTCCTTTTGGGAACCCCCTTTTAGACTATGTTTACCGAGAGGGAAAACATACAGTTGGCAGCGATCCCCCCCAAAAAGGAAAAATTTTATCCAGAAATCAAGATCCTACAAAGCACCCATACTAACCAATACGCTATTACGGTTCTCTATAACTTACTTAGAACTGTCTCAAATATTTATATTTGCAATGAAATCTATACATATTGAAATGTTGTAGGATCACCATAAACATTACTATTATTGACTATAGTCCGTTTACAAATGTTTGCCCTCAGTCAAGGTCAATTGTCTCAAAAAGTATCTGTTGTATTGATTTGAAATTTTGCATAGTCTAATATTTACAATGACCAAAGGAATATGTCGTGACAGGCTAAATGCA
>JADZMA010002035.1:0-13601 GCA_020796225.1 Arion vulgaris
GATGGACTTTTAACACTTGGGTTTCGGGTTGTCACATTCAACGTCCAATCGCATGGTTTTTTGATTTTAAACCCTTTCTAAAACAAAAGGAACACTTATAGTGTCAACATTTAGTTGTGATGAATTAGTGAAGTTTGAAATAACGAAATGGTTTAAAAAAAAAGGAGTTCTTTTTGGGCGAGTTTAAAAATGGACTCGGGAAACGTGCATTTGTTTGGGGATTATGTTGAAGAACGGTGCATTTTTATACTATAATGACCCCAAAAATGTTTTTTTCAAAAAATGATGAGAATCCCGGACTGCTAAAATGACTAATGGGGAGGGGGAATTAGATCAAGACAAAAAGCTTATCATCAATAAAAAAGAGACGTTATCTTTTTTCGGGCGTGTGATGAAAAGGGTAGGTTTGAACAAAGTGCAACCGGTAAAATCAAGGGTAGACGAGACAGGGGAAGAAAAAGAGATAAAATGTGTGTAGTCTGATTTTGGCCAGTAGGCGTCAACTTGTTTGATAGCAAATCCAACGACAAAAATTTGTGGAGATCCGATCGCCTACGCCAGCCGGCACGGCACCTGATGATGATGATGATATATATATATAAAAACGGGCCCGGATTAGCATAGGAAGTAAAAAATCTAGGGGCCCCCGCCGGGGGGCCCCGCCTCTGGGCTAAGTTGTCCGGGTAAAAAGGAACCAAGTTTGGGGGTGGGTAATAATTTCCCCTTTCTTTTTTTTATTGAGGTTGGGCCAAGGTCATTTTTATAATTTCGGACTTAATTGGGCGGTCCACTGAGCTCATTAAAAACGTAACAGTTTTTATTTTTTTGTATAAGTGTCTCTGTGTGACCCTAATAAACGAAAACTTGAAAGCGAACAAAGAACAATTCAATTTGACTCTCCCCAGTTCAAGTTTTGTTCGTTCGTTTTTTTGCGCGAAACTTAGTTTAAAATAAATGTAAGTGGGCGTATGAAATTTTTTCTAAGACGAGCAGTCTGGGCACTCTAAATACTTTTCTGTCATTCACGTTTTTGTGAGAAACTGTTTTGCCTCATAGATGTCCCAAAAAAATAATGCGAGGAGGGCCAAAATTAAACAGAAAACTTGGACACATAAAAGGGCCCAACAAGCCCAACACAGGCTGTAATTTTACAGAGAAGCCCCGGACACATAAGTAATTTTTTTTTTGTTCTGCAAACTTTGAATGTATTTAAATCCCCCCATCTTTTTTTTATTATTATTTTTTTTTACATAGCTAATTTTATTTTTCAGTAAAAAATTAATTTTTAAAAATAGTTTCTATCATTTTCTTTTTTCAATGAATTAAATATTTTAAATCAAGTTATAGTCATGTTAAGTGGTTAAATTACGAAGCACCCTGTATATAATATATCATCATGAGTAAATTGTTATATCAAAAAACCTTCAAACTTTCACATTTATATGTTATATTGTAGAAAGTAAAAAATTACTTTTTTATTTGTAAATTCATTTTCTCTTCCCAGATTGAGATAGACATCATGAGCACAGACCCAAATCGGGTCGACATTACGCTTCTGGGTGCAAGCGAAAAGCAAAAGAAAAAAGGAAAAATAAACCAAGTTCTTGATCAAAACACAATTTTAAATTTTTAATGTGTGTGTAAGGGTCAAACCCAAAAATAATCGAAGCAGAAAATATAGAAGTCGCGTCCTTATATTGATGAAGATAGTGATATAGAACAATCTCATTACCAATATTAAATCAGCAACTCTTCCGTTTAACTTTTTAAGACAAACTGAAGTCAAATGTACAGCAAGCCCTTTCCCAATTTTGATATCTTTTTCAACCCAAAGAAGGCAAAAGCAAAATGTTTCCCAAATTACAACATCTTCTACAACCCAAAAAGCACACGAAAAAAAATGCCCCAACGATATTGGTGAATGGCCAATCAACCAATCGAGTTATTGGATTCGAAAGGGCGGAAGTGCAACATATGAACAGTGATTTCTAGTTTTCCCAAAAAAAAAACATACGAAAAAAAAACAATCCACGAATTTGTCAAAAATCTTTTTTTCACATATACACATAAACCAAAAAAAAACTCATGTGAGAGATTGGTTGTGTTATTCAGAAACTAAAGGAAAACTTTTCTGTTTTGTTTGCAAAGTTTATTCAGACTGTTCGCCCGGTTTACGAAAGAAGGATTTGACGATTGGAAAAACGCAAATAATTTGTTGAAAGACATGAAGAAAGCACCTCCCCAAAAACAAGCGATAAATTTCTCTGTTGTTTTCAAAAAAAAGATGCGCGTTCGATTCTCAACTTTGGGCCAAATGAGACCGAACAAAAATATTGGGGACATTTTTAGCGTCTTCAGTAATCAATTTTTAAGAAAAGGGCTTCATTTCGGGGTAGGGGTGAAATTATTGGTTCACCCAATAATGGGAAAATTTTTTAGGTTTGTTGGAATTAATAAAATTTTACATTTTCGGGTCAGCATATAAATATTTATGCAAATAAAGGAAGGACATACATCATACTTATCAAAAACAATATTTGAGAATTTATCCCTCTAATTGCATCAAGCACTGGATCATATTATTTGCGAAATTAAGAAATGAAGTACTATTCGTATCACTGGACCCCTCCCGTTTGCATGTGGAAACCTCTAATATGGGTATGTGTTACCATCTGGACCCGTGGAAAAAGGGTTTTTGAAGTTCTTGAATATGGAAGGTCATACTGCTGAACAACTCCCCAAAGTTTTTTGATTTTTTTAAAGGGAAAAAGGCTTTATATCAAAACTGTCGCGGTCGCTATGACAATCCAGCAACATGAGTGGGAAAAACAACCACAAGCACGCATTAAGGGGGATAAATAAGTACCAGAATACATTCCCTGCTTTGCACATTCACTGTTTGGTTTTTCAAATGTGCTGCAGAATGTTTATAAAAATCCATTTTTTAGTTAAATCTCTTCTTTTTTCCCCCTCCCATGATGGGGCATTCTTTCCTGGGAAATCAGTTAAAATCCCGATTTGGGTTGGAGATGTTTAGCTGGGAAAAACCTTTTTTTTGGTTTTCCATTATCAAACAAGTTTTGGATGACATCTCAAATAACATGTATCAAAGGTAAGTGTCGTAATCAAGCGTATGGGCTAGTTTTTGGGGAAAGGTAAGTTGGAAACGGAATGTTGCATTTTATGGAACGGAATTCTAGGGCCTTGCAAGCGTCTGCCTTCATTACAGTCACCCGATCAAGACCTTAACACGGGTATTCTTTTTAATCGTTACGGCGTTCAAAACAATGCGGCCTACATTTTTAGAATTTAGGAAACTCCAAATCCCGAATCACTGTCAAAAATATCAGCAACAAACTTCCCACGACGCAAACAAATACAAGTACGACGATTTTAGTGGTCTCTACGCTCGATAAATTGTGAAAAACAAACACCCCAAAAAAAATTTGAAAGTCGGTGTTTTTGTTAAATTTATTTACTCTGCCTTGCTAAACCTGACCCATAGAGTGACATGTATTTGGAACATTTCCCCAAAATCTCTTACAGCAGAAAAGATCTTGAAAAAAACTCAAAAATTTTTAGCTCTTACCAAGAGGATTTGGGAAAAAAGCCTAGGGGACGACTTGTGGGTTCTGAAACCAAAAAAAAAGGGGTGCTGCTTTGAACGAAAAGAATGAGGTTGAAATGCAATTTTTTTAAACTTATAATGGAAAATTCATTGATCGTGTTTCCCAAATGGAAATAGTCTTAAATTTACTTGTCTTTAATGATTTGACTGCGCGGGGAACGTTCTTTTTCAACATTAAGCGTATAAAAAGTGGTTAAGAAACATGATGGGAAAATCGTCTAAATAACCTCACCTTAATAACATTGAATGTAATTTACTTAGAAAATTGATTTGTCTAGTATTATCTCTAAATTTGCTCAATTAAATCAGAGACAAGTTTGTTTTGTAAAATGTATGTTTTATTATTTATTATCATACAAAACTTAGGGCCCCTTAAATTGATAGGGGCCCCGCGCTGGTAATCGGCTCTGTATATATATTTACTTGTTATTTCCTTAACATATATTTTCCCGTTAATTTTCTGAAATAAAAAGCAAACGATTTCAGCCCATCCTAGTAGAACGTGTTTATTGTATACAACTAATGTACATTTCTTAGTCCATTCAAACGAATCGTGTACTAAAACAGCGTATCTTTATCTGATATCCTTTTTGAACATTTCACCGACTAGAAACAACATAAGACTGAACATGTTTACAAACAAATATAAACCCTATTGGGGTTGTTTTCTCTCTATATTTTGTGTCTATATAGACATATCATGTTTGCGATTGTGATTGTGTGCATTTCTTTACAGGTTAAAACTTAGAATAGGAGAGAACACGTCAGACGACTAATGCTGATCTCGATATTACAAAATGCGAGTCCCAAATAATGCTGTTGACGGGAATACTAATGCAAATATGATACTGGGCTGTGCAAAACACGTACAGACGTTGAAGGGCCCGAATGGGTTACACTTTTCACAGCCAGCACTTATCAGTTACATCCGTGTGGTTGGCACAAACGGGAAGAACCTCTTGTCTAGCGAATCTTGTTAAGTTATTCGTCCCGACGATGCCATGATAGTTCACAAAGTCATTGCACACCATAACAGTTTATCACTTTTACCTTTCCTCATCTATGGTGAAGCGTCGATTCTCTTCGTTACATGGACTTCAACTTTAAAACTCTCTTTGTATCTCCACGATTTATAAATCCACAAGATTGGCCCTTCCGTTGTCTGAACTCTTTCCTCTCCGAATGAGTATATATGTACCTTCTTTAATGGTCATGTTAAAAACCTACTGGGTAATATATCTCCCATCTTAAAGACACAAGATATTATTTTTTAATTTTCAACAAGCTCTCTGTTAAAGACTGCGCCTGTTGTCTATTTATAGTTGATTAATGCTACATCTAGACTTCTAATTCTTCACTGGCATGATCTAACTGCTCACCAAGTTGATTAGAACGCAGCAATGCTTTATCTAGACATCTAATTCTTCACTGGCATGAACTAACTGCTCACCAAGTTGATTAGAACACATTAATGCTTCATCTAGACTTCTAATTCTTCACTAAAAGAGACTGCAGTAAAACTTGGTAAAATAGCGAAACCATAGAACAAGTACCATAAATTTCAAGATACAGAAACAGTGACGATAAACACAACTTTTCCCACCAAAGGCCTTTATCAAGCAAATGATTCATCAGAATGAACAATTTAAAAAAACACATATGGACGATTATATCAAAAAACATTCAGACATATCAAATGAAAATCAGGGAATAAAACGAATCACGAAATGAGTGCAACACAAAACTAGATGTAAAAAAGAAGAAAACAATAACAAGTCAAGTGGATATACAACTTTATATAGAAGCAAATACACATATAGATTACAAGGCATGAGATGAGAACGTATAGAAGCATATGAAAGAATGAGTTGAGTCCCAAAAGGTCGCAAATCCATACACGTAATAAAACGTTTCTGCAGAGCCGTCGACTACGATAATCAGAAGAACATGATCGGATGGCTGTAACCTGCACGTCGCAAGCCCTGAATAGCCAGTATTATTGAAATGAGTAACTTCTGGGGTCACAGAGCATTGGCGTATATCGTGCAAGTGTTGGGCGAATCGGTCACTGAACCTCTTGCCGGTCTCCCCAAAATAGGCCGTGTTGCACCGCCTGTAGGTGATGGCATATATAATATTATGAGAAACCGCACGTGAAACCGTCTTCAATAACAAACGTGGCTTTTGGAAAGACACAGTGGTCTGTAGTACATAAACACACGTATTGGGCGCCGATTGTCACACTGGACTGTGCAAAAAAGGTTCTGGATATTGGTCTTGAGGCGACTGTGTCTAACATATCCTTAAGATTTCTGTCCCGTCTGACTCAATAAAGGGTATGTTGGAAGACCGAGACGTGTCTCAGGATCAGACTGAAGAATAGAGAGATGACAGAATAAGACTTTCTTCAAAGGGAAAGTATGAGGTGGAAAGTTAAGATAAGTTTCACCCTGTCAAATTTTCAGTTATATGCTAGTTAGAGAGGGCCTCCTGGGGGTAATTGCTGGACACGATGCATAGCAAAATGCACATTCTCCGGGTATAGGCGCCTGCGAAAGTAATCCAAGTATCTCTGATCTATATCAAGAAAGATCGTCATCGCTACAGAGACGACGAAGGTGCAAGATTTGAGAGAATGATATAGAGTCAGGATAAGCCTGGGATGGGTAGAGGTTTAAAGGAAAACTTTTGGCATCAGTGGCTTATAATATCTGATGTAGTTTTTGGGGATGGTTGATGGTTATAGTGATGTCAAGAAAGTTGACACAAGGGTAGGATGTGAGAGGTAAATCGAATAGCAGAAATTAAATACTGAAATTAATGAAGCGTGAAAATGGAAACATATCAGAAAGGCCAATACAATTATCAATATTTTATGATCCCGGACATCATGGTATTCCATCTAAGAGTTCAAGATGACCGATGAATAGACAAGCATAACTGGGTCCCTTTTTGGGTCCCATGGCAAACCCCCACTGATCTGTTCAAAAAACTGGTTTCGAAAAAAGTTGAGGGGGCTAGTTCTGCAAGACGAAGGGGGGGAGGTGGAGACAAGTGGGTTGTTCTCCTGTCGAAAAAAGAACTGGAAAAACAAAGTCCTCGAAATCGTTATGGGTGCGTGAGAAAACATCGGGGGAAAGGGGTGTCCTCCGGTAACAACAAGGGAAAGAAAAACAGACACTTTGGGTTTTATCTTTCAAGAATGAAGGTAGTGTGGTGACTAAAAAGGGTTAAAGATACTGTCAAGGAATTCGGAGATATGTTCCGTAGGAAAAGGCAAGCGAAACATGGTTTTAAAGGGTTTTGAGTTTATAAATTTTTGGGGGATATAAAAAATCGGTATGCCCAAACAGCTATCCATGACGAAAAGTGGGGATGCACTGGTAGGAAGGTCTTTGACCCAATTAAGTTTTTAAATTCTGTATGAACACTATTGTTAGATTGGCATCAAAAAACTTTGTGTAACACGGGGTGTCTAGTTGGTTATCCCTTTCCCAAAAAGGTCTTTGCTTCCCCTGTGCACCGTCTTTGTCGGCGGGTTTGATAAAATGTCATCACGTCGACGGGGGATAGACACAAACTCGGACGGTGACATGTTAAACCCCCTGGCTTGGGGTGGAGCAGCCCAATGTCAAGTAAAATTTTTGGATGTAGATATAAAGGCTTTAAAACCCCATATTTGGGTGTCAATCTTTTAGTAGAATATTTAGAGCATCTCGTGTCGTGACATTGTGAAGTCACCCTGGTTCCTGAAATTTCAGTGTAAGCCACGTGAAGTTCACATCGAAAGGTAGAGTAATGGTCAATTGGGTCGGAAGGAACAAACATGGAACTTTTCAAAAACACATCTCGCTGTCGGATAGAAAAGGGGGAAGGGTCTGGAGGATTCAAACAACTTTGTGGGGTAGAAGATAGTAGTGGACAATTGGAAGGAGTGATAGAAGGTGCGGGGTGAAAAAAGGTCAAGTTTTGTTAATGATGCGTGGAAAAAAATTCTGAAATTGTATTTAAAACATGGATAATGAAACAATAAGGGGAAAAGGGTATCTGTTAGGAGTGAAAGTTGTAGACACTGAAAAGTAGGGACGGGAGGTCAAGTCAGAAGATGTAAATGATTGAGCAATACCGCTCGTTGTAGAACACATTGGTGTCTAAATGTGGTCTCATTTTAATCGATATTTATTTGCTTCATATATATAAGTTATTTATTCCTTGATTTGTTATTGCTTCTCTTCTTTTCTCCTAGTTTTTGTTGCCTCATTTCGTGATTCGTTTTTTTCCCCTGATTTTCTTAGTACGTTTGAATGTTTCTGTATGTAATCGTCCATATGTAGTTTTTTTGAAATTCTCCTCATTTTTATCGTTTTATAAATCCCTTTTTGGTGCAAACGTTGCTGTTTATCGTGACTTTTTCGGTTTTTAATAAAACTATAGTACTTTGTTCTTACATGTTTCCTAATTCTTCACGGGTGATCAAACTTTCTCTAAGTTGATTAAAACCCAGAACACCTTAATATTGTCCTTCAGCTTTAAAAATTGTAGAATCGTGCTGAACACTTTAGAATGTAGTCGTGAGTTGCAATCATATTTCCCGGGTTTAGCTGAACAATAAGATAGCATGTTTTGTGTCCTAATGTGAACTTGAATACCTCATCTCAAAACTTTTTTTGGTCTTGCACCTTGTTATCGCCGCTATATCGATATGATGTACACACTGACATCTCATAAGAATTTGTTAGTTCATACAGTTGGCAAGACGTTCCTTGCAAAATAGTTCATTTTTTTTGGCGAATATAAACCATCGGTGTAAAAAACTTTCCTGTTTTTTGATTATATCATTCGACATATCAACCTCCGTGAATTGTGAAGGTTATTTTTTTCACATTTTTTTTTAATGAATGTAATAACTGAAAAAAAGACTGAAATTGGGGGGACACAAAAACCATCCCATCATATGGGAAAATGTCCAATTTTAAATGTAACCAAACATAAAAGGCATTGTTCAACATAATCGTTCTTCCATTATGATGCTGGCCCAATCATAGACCTGGCAAAAAGGAAAAAAACTATTCACGACTAAGATAAAGTGTTTTGTTTCGGAGTATCATGAAGGGGAAACCCGGGTTTTTAAATGAAGACATTAGGAAAAAATTAGAAACAGCACTGCACTTCTAAAAAACAAAAAATAAATGGAACGGCCACATAAGCAGATTCCAACAGACGGACCCTTAACGAACAATGCCACTCCCAAAGCAGAATATAATGTGAAAGACCGTCCCACAATTGTCGTCAGAATAACAGAGGCGACAACAATTATTTTCAAGCGAAACACAAATGTCCGTTCTAACAAAATCATATTATCACGCTGTGACAAACAGGTTAGAGAACACATAGTCTGTTATAGCAATCCATATTATCCCGACGTTTGATAAACGGATTAGAGAAACGTAGTCTGTTATAGCAATCTCCCATTATCATGACGTTGTGAGGCTAAACAGGATTAGAGAACATAGTCGTTTTGCAATCTCATTTATCCTGACTTGTGAAACAAACAGGTTAGAAAACATAAATCTGTTATAGCAATCTCATATTATCCTGACGCTGTGACAAACGCATTAGAAAAACACATGTCTTTGCTCTCATATTTCCGCCTTGGGTAAACAGCATTAGGAAACATAGTCTGTTATGCAATCTCATATTATCCTGACCTGTGAGGCTAAACAGCATTAGAAAGAAAAAAAGGGAAAACACATTGCAGATATGTATTTAACCAGGTGCTCATGTGCATAAGATCTATGCGGGGGAAAAAACATTTGGGTTGGTCGGTAAATGAACTATTCAATTGGGGAAATGTGGGGTAATTATAATGGTTCACATTCGATAAGTCTAACTGGGAAAAAACAAGATACAAAATTTACGAATGTCAACAGTAACAATATAATAAAATATAGTTCGCCCAAAAATTTGTGAAAACTTACCACTGATATAAAAAACATCATTTTACATACATTATTGATTTTTTTACATTTTTTTATGGGAATATGGACCTACCCTTTTATTTTTTCACCCAAATCTTTAGTGTTTAAGATTTACATTATATGTTATTACTAGAATAACATCGTGTTGATTTCTTCATTTGAAGTTTAGCAGTACAAAATCAAAATTTTCTATAATTTCGCATTTCATCCGTCACTTGTCATTCACCCAAAAAAAATGGATTCCCGTGGAATTGATCAGTTCCAATGTATCCCAACGACTGTCGTTGTATGCACACATTTATTTTCTATTAATAAAAAAAGGTATCATTGTTCACTATGTCACATTGCTTTTTTTTAATATGTATTAGGGATCCCCCTTGAAACATTCCCAACACTTTTTGTATTAATGTAAATTCTAACTTTTGGGTTTTCATTTTTTTATGTTTTCAAAATTATATAACAAAAAACATCTTTTCTCACAAGCTCCCACCAATTAGTTAAACTAAAAATTGTAATTCGGGGTATATAAGACTGCTAAATAATTCTTTTTCCATCCCCTTTTTATACAAAATTCCTTATTATTCTGAATTTTGGAACGAATTATACCCATAAGCTTGCTTCCATCAGTATTAGCTATTGATGTCAAAGCAGTTACTTTTTTTTGATATCATCGTAGAAAATTTTTGACAACATAATTAAATCACATACCTTCTCTGACTATTTTTGAAACCAAGGGCTGTTTCCCAAAATGAATGTGATAGGAATAACTGAAAGTTGGTGAAAAGATACTCGTGAAATTCATAAGTCACTTTACAGTATATTTAGCAAGTGTATAAATATAGAATGGACGGACATTATGTCACTCTAACATTTGAAAGCTGAACTCTATAGTTTGAATGTGCTACAGAATGTAGGTAAACACACACATTCAGCCCAAATAGTAAGATCATATTGGGAATTTCTGTTTTTTTGGACAATGTGGGGCGTCTTACGTATATTGATGAAAGTAGATGACGCGCCCGTTGTCCTTAACTAATATATGCGTTTGAAATCTCATCCATGTTTGAATAACTGAAGCCCTAGCCTTTAAGGTAACGTGGTAATATATTAGTCATCATGAAAATTCAAATAATTTCAATGAAAACAAAAAATGATTTTCTTCTTCTTCTTCTTTCCGTTCGTTCTTTACAACCAATTTTAATCACTCTTTGTGATATGTTTGATCTTTCCCAAAGAACGTGTATTCGTTCACATTGGTTTGATAGGCCCCTAAACATGGGCCTCTACCTTAGGACACATGCATCCGATTTCGCAAAGCTGTTTTCCCTTTAGCTTATAGTGGTATATAAAAACATCAAACATGAACTAGACATCATTTGCAACGTTTCCCAGTAACTTTATTTTTGTTATTGGTGAAATTTTTTACAACCCCAATACCCATGTGTTTTTAGTGTTTTCACTAAAGTGAGTTCACATTAAGAAAATAAACCGGTGGAAGAAAAATTATCTGTGAGAAAACGCATCTAGCTGTGATAAGAAGCAAATATTTGTGTGAAGTTTAGATAATATGCGTCGACAAAGTTATGACATTGTGTATTTAGAAGAAACATGAATAAACCCTAACTACACCAATGAAATGAGTGGCAGTCATCCCGATGGAACGATTACAGAAATCAGTACAAAGTGGCAAGGGGAGGTTTTTTAATTGTCATGCAGGCATAGACAAAAAGGGCTGTTGAAGAATGCTCAACTCCTATTTGTTTCGAAATCGGGATAATCGAGTTGCCACACATAAATGGACAGTCATATTTTAAGTGGACTGAAAACTATACTTCCGACATTAGATCTCTTGTCTGATAATGGAGAATGCATCATACCACAATGTAGTGGCACAAGAAAACAAAGTCCGACGTCCGGTAAAAAAAATACAATCATATGTTTGCATTAGATTGTCATCAATGTACACATCTGGCCTTCTTCAAGACCGCCACAATCATCCTGACTCCTTAACTTGACAACTGTATCGAAATGTAGGTACAAGTTGAAGTAAAGTCATTTATTTTTGTATGATTTCCACTCTCGCGAAAAATGTGGATACACCTTGACAACAACGTGTTAAAGTTTATATTGCTGTAAATTATATTTTGTGTTACCAAAATAATTATTAGGTAGTCAAAGATCAAAGAAATTTGCCGGTGAATAAAACGCGGTACCTACATACATTTAAATATATATTCGTAATGTCATTGAAAATCTAACACCACATGTAAAATTACATTGCATTTCATGCAAGGGTTATTGAGATATTATAGTCCGTTCATGCCTACAGTTCAATGCGAAGTGTAGCAAAACCATAAATTCTACAGTAGCGAAACTTTGCACCAATCTTAGGATTATCCGACCAAATGTCTGATGGAAGAAATTGCTATAGAACCTAGATTTTGTAATATAGCTGTTTATTTTGATGTTGGCGACATATTTAACGAGTCTGATACAAAATTTTTAGTTTTACAGTAATGCACCAATATGACATTTGATGTCAAGTATCATTCAAAGGTGTATCATCCCAGATCATACGTGGGAACCTATGTTGATATTTGCAATAATCATGAAAAGCAGGAATATAGACATAGTTGTATTATTTTTTGTTTAAATAGTTTACATTACAGTTAAAGTTAGTTCGGCGTAATGCTGACCACATCACCCATCGTGTGCCGACGTCAATGACAAATACATACCTAACACTGTGTTGACCTTATACCACGAGGTATGAAAGGGTTCCTTTCCTTTGTTTTTATTTTTCTTAAAGTTGGGTGCTATGTCATAAAACCATCCCCTTTCGCGTAGGCTTGGATTGCTAATGGCGGAGCTACTTGAAAACGTTCTTTTCAAATCGCTACTTCTTCTGTACAATGTGCTTGTGTTAACATATGTTGTAAGGGGTATCACTACAAAAATAGTTCTTTACTTGGTTCTTGTATACTGTAGTAAACCTGTACACTGAATTCAAAATAGGCCCCAAACGACCTTTGCCTCTGGTTTGGGCAGTATGACAACAGAACATATCCTACAAAACCCTTTGAGTAGCAGACCTGAGAAGAAGAGGTAGCCCACTTACCCAGCATCAATACGAACTGTATATAAATTTGAGACAGACGGCTGCATTTTCAGAATCTGAAATCCCAATCTAGAGAACGAGAAAAGGTATAATGTTGTACAGATGACCGATATGCCCTGGGGTCAAATGCGCATAGGGACAACGGTGCACCAGGATTAGTGAACTGGCATTAATCAAGATCCTACTTCACCACCACGTGGTGACCCTGGTAACAGACATTAGTTTATGTGTGGCTAAGCGGATAGGGATGGAGGAAGGCTATTTTGGCGTGGGTAGGATGCAAATGTAGTCACATTGGATGAGATCCGCCGCTCAGACATGTAGAATCTCAGAGTGACTATTAATGAAAGGTCTTTTCCCGCCGATGGGAAAAGGTAAAGGGAATAACCATAAAGTGATAAAGGTGCATCCGGGAGATGGATGTGGGACGCGTGGGAAAAATTTTGGGGCCCCGGGAAAATGAGTTGCATGTGGGCCCACTAGTCGAAACTCGGATCGATGAGTTGGGGGCTCGTGTTGAGCCCAGTGTCCTGACAGCCTAAAGGCTGGTAAATGTGAGGACGGTGAGCATCATCATCATCAGTAATCCTCTCCGCTCCTCGGGGGACATATGGCCTCAGCAGTTGTTCGCCCTCTTCTCGCTCTCTGCCTGTTCTCTTTATGGTCTCCCAGGTCAATTGAGCACTCTTCAGTTCCTCAATAAGACCTCGTCTCCAAGTCTGCATAGGGCGTCCTCTTTTTCGTTTTCCCTGCGGGTTCCACTCCAGCACCTGTCTAGTGACACTCGACTGTGTTTTCTGCAAAGTATGGCCTATCCATCGCCATCTTCTCCTCTTGACCTGTGTCATCATAGGTTCCTGCCCTGTTCTTATCCACA
>JADZMA010002036.1:0-13600 GCA_020796225.1 Arion vulgaris
TTTTTAATCCATTTATCAAAAATATATCAATTTTCTATATCAAAGAAAAATAATAAAGATATATATATATATATATATATATATATATATATATATATATATATATATATATATATATATATATACATATATTATTTTAATGAAGAGGGGACGTTGGTAAACTGTTGTAATGTGGAGGGCGTTACAAAGTTTATGTTGTAAAGTGGGCGTTGGCCGAAAAAGTTTGGGAATCTATGGTCTAACTAGATGTCCTCATGTACTTCAATCTACAAATCCAAATAATTTTCGCCACTTATTTACCAGGCTGCATATACAATCTCATCCTTCTAGAACATGGTTTCTATGAAGTAATAAACAGGGAATTTTCCTATTTTTGTCTTTTAATTTCGTCATTACTAAACTAAAAATGTGTTGGTTATACCAAACCTTTAATCAGTTCATGTCGAATAGCACACGAATATCACGTGATGTTTAAACATAATACGTTTCTGATTTACGTCCAATTTTCTTGAGTACATCTCTTTTTCTCCTAGAATTGCTTAGATTTTATAATGACCTGGTCATTCCTTCCTTGTTTTTATTCTACTAGAAATATATCTTTATTTATCGTTATCTCCTAGTATAAACATAACTACTGCTACATATATATCGTTTCTTTCTCTCTCCTCTCTCTCTTATCACAAATATAATGAAATCTACAATTTACAAATTTTTTTTTTAAGTAAAAGAACCCTTTTTTTTTACTATGAAATATTTTTTGGAATACAGTGTTAGTTTGTATTTATCTCTGTTTATCACACATGAGAGATGAAGTCCCAATCACGTCAAACACTTCTGCTTCCCAATGTTTCTTTGATATCCATTTTTAATTCACTCGACCTGGAGGCGTTCGGCAGAAAACTTTGCCCGGGAAATATTTAATTTTAGGTTGCGGTGTCTCGAGCTTTGGCCCAGCACATCCATTTTCGTCCAGCAGTTTGTTTGGGTTTGTTATCCTTAACTGGTAACATGCAGTTTCCTTTATGTCTTCAATGTAACACGTTTATCCTTCACGTCGTGAACAATTATCTTTCAGGGAATGTTCGGTATAAGGAATTTTTTTTTTAATCAGGACATCAGACATTTGGAAAATGGATGATTTAAATCTGACGCTGATGTTTGAATTTTGCAGAGACTGATTGCTTCCCCCCTCTTCCTATTACATAGTTTCAAACATTTTCTTCAGATTGTCAGTGTAACTTTTTTTAAGCCTGAAGTAAATCAAAGTTCCCTGGACACACATACAATGTGAAAGTCAACCAATTCCCATATAACAATTTGCAAGTTAACCATCTCATCATGTTTCAGCCAGGGGATGCATGGCTTTCAGAAAGTTTGAGATTACAAATCGCAAGATAAATCGAAAAAAAATCACCCTTACCAACTGCTTCTCACGACTAGAAAGATGTGGGTCGTCCTCTTCTTGGTGCAACTGAGTCAGAACTGGGAATTTCGAACATAAAATTTTTCTCAGTTTCGAATAAATTAGAATTATTATTTCGATTTTGATGAAACTTTGAGAGTATAAATCATAAAAATGAGCAAACAATAATAATGACTTGAGATATAACTGACATTGTTAATTCTGCCAAGTCAATGCCAAGCACAACACGGGCTCTGTCTTCTGAGAAAATGACCACCATCATATGTTGTGTAATATTTTTGGCATCAAACGGTCCACAAGCTTCTTGCCAGTCAATTCTTTGACTTGTATAGAGCGGTATATAATAACTAATGTAAACAACATATATAAGAACAATAATAACAATACTTCGAGATTTTTGTAAAAAGTTTGGAACTTGAAATGGATAAGTAACACATATACAGCTCTCCATTGCAAGCATTACAGTTATCCAACATGATATATTATAAACGATATATTTTGACCATATTAAGAAATAATGGCGGATAATTTCCACATCTGTAGCATAATCTGGAGCAGCAATCATAATTGCATAACAAAATAACTCCCGTCTGTAAAACACAGACAATGAAATCGGAAAATGAAAGTGCATACAGTCCAACAGTCATGCTATCCTTGAGACCTTTTCTTTTTAAAACGGCCATATTGATGACGTTAGTGATCAAACCGACCAATGATAGTCCTCCAATTAGAAAAATGATGACACATATAATGATGTATCTCATGAGGGTGTCAATGATGAGAATAGGATTTGGGTTTTTCAAACATATCTTATCAGCTTGAGTAGATGACATGGCACTATTAGTTGTATTCAGATTCAAACTTGATTGTCTTACTATTAGTTGTATTCAGATTCATCTTGACTGTCTTGTACACTTTCACGAATCTGTATCCAATCAATTAAGAAATTATTATAAACAAACAATATTATATATAGCATCACACTCGCCAGTAAGGTTAAGTAGCATTCAATTTTAAAGGACCAATCTCAATATTAGAGCACACATCAATAAGGAGTCTTTAGCAATAGGAGTCTTCAACAGTTGGACATCATTCACAGTAAAACATCATTCACTAGCAAACATCATTCACCAGTAAACATCATTCACCAGTAAAACATCATTCACCAGTAAAACATCATTCACCAGGTAAAACATCATTCACCAGTAAAACATCATTCAGCAGTAAAACATCATTCACTGAGAAAAACATCATTCCGTAAAACATCATTCAGCAGTAAAACATCATTCAACAGAAAACATCATTCACCAGAAAACATCATTCACCAGCAAAAACATCATTCACCAGCAAAACATCGTTCACCAGAAAAACATCATCCACCAGTAAAACATCATTCAGCAGAAAAACATCATTCGCCAGTAAAACATCGTTGTTACCATAAACATCGTTCACTGAAAACATCTTTCCCCGGTAAACATCATTCACCAGAAATATCATTCAACAGTAAAACATCATTCTACCGTAAAACATCATTCACCACTAAAACATCATTCATTGACTGGAACTGATATTGGCGATGGGTAAAACATGGAAAGAATTTAGAAGAATGGCAGGAGAAAGAGCTGGAAAAGTTTGTTTCTTCGTTGAAAATGTCCCTCAGTTGGAGTTTAAAACGTGCCCCAGTTGGGAGTTGAAAATGTGCTCATTTGGGGATTGAAGGCAATGACATGAGAAGATAGTAAGCAGGAAGGAATATGTCACTAAAGTCAGACCTCATGTTCACTGTCACTATGGATACTTTGCATTCAAATTTACTGTACTTTGCTCTTTTTAACTTTTACTTGTTTAAACTTTTACATTGTTTTACATTTCACAGGTTTATATATAAAGTAAAACACGTGCCGTCAATTTTATCTTCAATTTTTGGCTCTAAATTACTCAACAAATTTGTTCGTCATTTTGTTAGTCAAACGAAAGTCATTCAATCAACCATTCCATAACCACAGCAATTTTTGGGGTCAAACATCAGGGACAGATCATTAAATTGATATTTATTATGTATGTAATTGTGAAACTAAGACTAGTATTATCTCTCTCTCTCTCTCTCTCTTCTCGATCGTTCTTTTCAGCCATATTGAATATTCTTATAGTGATAACAGCCTTTGCCAAGAACGTATTTTTCTTACATGTTCCAGTACCATTTGGAGCTCTAGTGCTCGTCCTTCGGCGACGTGTCCAAATTTTAATAACGTTTACTGGGTTGGCTATCCGTCAGCCTTTGACTCACCAGCCGACCTACAAGGCAGCATGTTATATAAGAAGATTACAGTAAAACTATGTAGCAATGGTGAACATGTAAAAACAAAGTACTGTAATTTACAAAAATGATAAACAAATTTTTCATGTCTTTTCAACTAAAACAAATATAGCCAGGTTATGTGAATTCATCAAGATTAATGTTTGTATGTCAGAGAAATACCCGGTTTTTCAACAAAAGAGCCCCAGTGATAAATAAAATTTCCAGGTATGCATTGCATCTCGTCTATTTACTATTTAAACCGGTTCTGATAGCTTGTCCTACATCACATTTGTTCATCGCCCTTCCCCACTACAATTCACACTATCACACACCTTGACCTATATTACGTCATAACTGAACCTTTCATTCCATACATATATGCCAAATTAGCTCCATTCACAGGCTGCTTTAATCTTTTAACACCCTGTATTATTTTACATTAAAAAATATATATAGGTGGGGGGTATTCTGGCTAAGTGGGTAAACCGTTTATCTTGTGTTCCGATGGTCGTGGGAAACGAATCCGGGTCGCTCTGTCAGTTTATTGTTCATCTTTCAGGAGAAAAGATTTTCTCTATATTTTCCTCTCTGTCCTCTTCTATTTATATGTATCCATTATATGGTGTCTTAGTTTATCTCCCTCTCTCTCTCTCGATCTCTTTCTCTATCTCTCTCTCTCTCTCTCTTGAATTTTTGAAAATCTGTTTCCCTAACATGCTATATCACTATCTGTATTTCACTTTCTATTCAGTCTGTATCAGCACTTCTCTCTATCTGTCTCTCACTCTATCTATCCGTCTCTCTATCTGTTCAATTTCACTCTCCTTTGTATCTAAGTTCTACTCCTAGTTGTGTATCTCTATTCATATCTCAGGTTCCTATCTAGTTGTATGTCTCATTCATATCTCAAGTTCTTATCTAGTTCCTTGTGTCTCTGTTATATCTTAGTGAACTTTCACTATTATATATCACTCTCTGTGTTCCTTATTTCTATCTGTTTCTTTCAATCCTGTCTCTCCTTTCCGTCCCTTTGTCTCTCCTGAATCATTCTGAGTCTCCTCTCTCGTTACTGTCATGTATGCTTATTGATTGTATCTATAGTTTTGTGTGGCTGTGCCGGAGCTATAGGTCGTGCTTTATTACAGCTGCTCTCGTAGAATAATTACCATCTCTGCCGACAATGACAGAACCACACAGGAAAACCCGATACATTGAATTCAATCGCTAGCTGTTAGACTCGTCACCGGTCTACATTAGTGCCTTTTCCACTTTTTTTGCCATATTGGGCGCGGGCGCGTATGACTGATGGCTGGGAGACACAGGCGCCGTTCGACGGTGAAGCCAATATATCTAATAATAATTCTAGTAATAGCGTGATATTAGCCTGACCCTCCCGGAATTAGCCTACCCTTCACCATGGTTGGAGAATTTTACGTGTCAGTGATCCTTCAGGCTATGTCAGCGGTCTGCTCCGCAACCGTCTTACCAAGCCGAACAGACTGAAGGTGAAAGGTCCAGACCAAGGCAGTGAGCAAAGAGGATGTGGCTCATGAATGACAGCGCAGAACCCACCGGCGAGTGGTGATGCTCTGGCTGCAACCAATTCACCCCCAGCTATGGTGAAATGGCAGCCCTTTTTCTTGTCCCCTCTCCTACTTCTTTTACAATTTTTCCACATCCCTCGAGTTGAACCACAGTCTTCTCTAGAAATAGAGTGCTGAAGTCAGACAACCAGCTCAGAGGCACTTTATATGGGGAAATCAGGTTGCCACGCAAACGCTAATGAATATGTCTGTATTTGAAAAGATATGGTGCTCGTCCTGTGACGGGCACTCAGGGCAGGTGCAGTGCCGGGCTCTCTGCCTCGAAAAAGCCCAACAGCTACTGGATGTCCTTCTTATTTGCCTAATGGAACCAGAGGCGTGAACCGACAACAGACCAAGTTCTTCCCAAACCATGCACTGGAATGCTGAGGGTGTGAATAGCAAAGGTAGGCTACAGCAAAAAGTAGAACTTTAAAACATCCTAAATGAAGAACAAGTACATGTATGCTGTTTGCAAAGACCCTTGAATGAGCTGTAACCTTCAAAGTCGAAACCTAGCGCTACCGATCAGACCGAAAATATAGAAGAAAGGGTGGAATTACTGACGCTTGCGAAACATCAGCACATGTCAATTTGAGGGTACATGGAGGCATGAATATCCAGATGCTGCATCTTGGGACGGCAAGTGCTGAGTTTCACTTACTCAACTACTATTGTCCAAGTGACCGCCCACTGGTACTGGTCTCAGATTCAGCAGAGGTAAGACTCATGAACGATGACTTCAATAAGGCATTCACATAGCTGGGCCTTGATCACGCCAGACAGAGGGCAAGGAGCTTGAAAACTGGCAGGATAACGGCAAGCTAATCCTTGTCAATCAGCAAAAGATCAATGACCTTCTGCTCCCGAGTCTTAGCATACCTCTACGCAGACTTGGCATTCCTCCAGACCTAGAGTCGAACATTTACGTGTTGTTGGGAGGCGGGACCATCCCGGCCAGTCCTTCTCACTGTTGAAAAATCAATTTATCAGGAGGCAGCACCACTATCTAGTTGAAATTACAAGAATGCAGACTGGTCAACATATAAGCATCGCACCCAGTAGAAGCAGACAATGAGTCCTCTACTGACAGGACATCAACAAGGTAGTTGATGAGTTCAACCGATGCATAAAACATGCTGCCTATGAAACAATTCTAGAGGCTCAGAAAGCACTACACGCCTTACTGGAGCAGTCAGGTGGGTTCACTGCACAATGTGCAGAAATTTCTGAAAGCAGGAAGAGAACACTCTGCGTGCCGAACACCACAAGCAAATATCAGCATTACCAGGCTATGTACAAAGGGCCACGCTGCTGAGCCAGGCGGAGGGCTGGAAGGAAAAAGCAGGTCATAGAAGCTTTTGAAAGAGACACCAGGAATTGGAAGCTGGTAAAAGCAGCAATGATGAAAGTACAGTGAGAAATCCAGAATTACATTGAACAAAGATGAAACACCCTCCTGGGAAACAAGTAGTGGCTGATCAGTTTGCAGACTCCTTTGCTAAAAACAGCAATATTAAGTGGCTCAATGAAACAGCGAGATTCATTAGAAAAAAAGCCAAAATGTAGAACAAGATGAAACCATAACTGAAGAAGTTATAGGGGACCCCAATCACATTTAAAGAACACAGAAACCTTCAATATCCAAATTAAAATTGAAAATAACCAGGCGCAGTGGAGATTAGAACCTTTGGGGTGTAGCAAAAGCAAAACTATTGCAGATTACAATAATTGTTGTATCTTAGGTCCAAGTTCCTGAACCTGGAGAGAAAGCAATCAGTACCTCTCTCAAAACCTTGAAAGATGATTCTACTGCCTCAGCTACCGACCGATCAGTCTTACAAAGTTGTCTCTGCAAAACAATGGAACGTATAATCAATCTCCGACTGCAGTGGTATCTTGAAGGAAATCATTCTTGTGTCACAGCAGGTAGGTTTCAGGCAGTGCTACTCTGCGAAGACCAAGTAATGTACCTTTGTAGAAAGATCCAATGCGTTCCCAAGATGGCTAAGTACTAATGACATGGATGAACCTAGAAAACTGGCGACTAGGTTTGGAAAAGAAGGACATTGAAGAAACTGAAATTGTAGAATAAAGGTAGGATGTACAGATGGATAAAGCATACTTACATAGCAGAAAAGTCAGAGTACATCTAGATGGTCCTCAAGAGTAAAAACGTTCTACTGCACCATGGCGTCCACTCGGGAGGGTAATTATTTTACACCTCTTCTTGATTTTCATCAACGACCTGGTTGCTGATTACCACAGGGGTAAGTTGCAATGTATGCTGATGAAGTCTGGTATTATGGTTGCTGAAATGATTATCACAACGAGCAGCCACCAAAATTGATGCAAGGCTGTGGTACCTTAACCTCATGGAGCGGAAGCAGATTGAATTGTGTCAGCATCAACACAGATAAGTGCAGCACTACGCTCTTTACTCTCTCTCTCTCTCTCCCAAACAAAAAGCTGAAACTAAATGAAACTGCCTAAGAGAGAGACAAAGGAACCCACACCTATCTCAGGTTACATTCGATGATAGACTTGACATAGGCAGCACATCCAACAAGTAATAAAGGCCAGGAAGATTAGCCATCCTGAAGAGTCAAAGTGGAACCATGGGAGCCGGCAAAAAACATTTTTAAATATTTATCAGCGGGACATACGACCCCACCTGGAATTTGGGTCCCGGCTGTATGGTGTCCGGATCAAATCTACATTAGGAGAACTGGATAAAGATTGAAACCAGAAGCGCTTCGTGTCGTTGTCGTTACATGAGCAACACCATTAGTGGAGATGGAAGGGTGCGTGAGAAGTGGGAGGAGGAAATACAGGCATTGAGAGAACGCAGAACACTAGTGACATTCAGAAAGATTTTGAGTATGCCAAACCACCCAGTGGAAGCAGATTCCAAAATCTAGCAATGGGGGCGGCAAATAAAACAGTTTATTCATCACCCAATGAGGCAAACTTAGACCTACCACAAGTTGGCTTTCCCTAAAATCTGTGCCCAGAGCAAACCCCTTTCAAGTAGAGGACTGAACCAAGTATGTTTCACACAGACATTAAGAAGAATCACTCTGCAGAATGAGCAAGACAGCATACAACACAAGACAGTCACTCTCAGTTTACTTGATGAAGAATACCCACATGATCTCTGGGATCCGGTTATACAGATGAGTCAGTAGAAAATGCAGTGAAGAATGGAGGAGAAGAATTGTACATGAATGCCCAAACAACGCTGGGAATGCGATTCGTACCGAAATTCTGTCCACAACTATGATGCAGAAATTTAGGCAATCAAGGTGGCAGCGAAGCTGTACAAGATACCAGCCTCGTCCTCAAGCGCTGTTTATTGTTTATGACTGGTGCAAAGTGGCACTCCAAGCACTCCAGTCAGAAAATTGCGCAGGTCTACAGACCCTGTCTAAACTGTTCCCAAGCAGCGCGGGGTCGTCTGCAGTGGATTACCCTCTTGCTGTAGAATACCAGGAAATGAAACAGCGAACCGATTGTGTGAAAGTGATGCAGGAGAGCAACCACATGTGGCGGTTATCTACCACCAAAAGAAAAAGATGATTAAAACAATCATGAAAACCCAAATACCAACACAAGACGATTACTATAATATGGGCAGATTGGAACAAGTTGTCATTCTGTGCCTTAGAACAGGATACAATCAACTCCACAGCCACATGTATACAAATTCAGATGAAATTCAGCCATCTGTACATGAAAAACACCAGACTGCAGAGCACATACTTCAAGACTGCCTGAATATGATACACACACAGAGGGCAAACCACTGACCTAACGAAACAACATGACATAAAACTACACGGACCTCTGTAGTTCACAAAGGCAGTGATTCATACAGGGCAACGTGAATATAGACAATGGCTACAAGCGAACAGAAAGGAAGGAAGGAAGGAATAATACGAAGAACCTGTCTGTAGGCTTTTGCCACAAAAACCAGTTCTAGAAATTTCTCCTTATCCTGACGTTGTGAGGCAAAACAGAGATTAGAAGAAGAAATAAAAGTGTAGCAATATTAAAAGAAATTAATAACATGAAAACTTAATCCAATATATAATACTGACGTTTAATATAAAACAACAGGTGTTGTACTTACATTGAACATAGTGTGAAATATAACACAGTGTATATGTTACAAGTTAATAAAATGTTGGTGTGTAGCTTTGGAACAGGCTGCTTTTAATTCAGCATCTATGTTTGAAGTCTGTCAGCAGACAGGATGGATTTTTATTTTCTTGATGTTGATGAATGAAAACGCGACTTCACAAAGATATGTTAAACCAAATCTAAGAGATATTGTCCCGCGCAACACTACTAATCATTTCAGCGCTGCGTTCGGAGATCTGCGTGTCTGCCGAGAAGTGGAAGGGGATACCAAAGCTGACGTAACCACAACCTTTGAAGTTTAACAGTCTAGTGCTAACACGCTTGTTGTACTGGAAGCAGGACATGGACAGTGTTGCTTGAACACGCAAATAAACTAAACCATTTCCACAAGCTGTCTACATAGAATATTAAAATAAGCTGGCGGGACAAAGTCCAGATAGCGATGTCCTCACAAACAAGATCCCAAGCATCAACGCAGTTGCGAAGGTCCAAGTAGAGATGGGCTGAATGCGTTGCTCGGTTACCTAAAACGCATCCCAAGATGGTTGATGTGTGGTGAAGGTGGCAGATGTTCTGCTGGTGGACAGAAGAAAAAAGCGCTTTGGCAGGGCCACTCTTAAATGTCTCTGAAATCTTCGATATAGAAACCACGTGCTGGGAATCCATTGCACAAAAACGTTAAATATGGTGCTGTAACAACACAGGAAGGAACCCTCAGAAGCTAGGGAATCATCGTGCCTTTGGGGCACCAGAGAAAACGAGCTGATCAAAAAAAGAGACAGAACACACAACACCACATGTCTAACCTTGATCATGTATGTGCCCCACCTGTAGTAGGGGTTGTGTTCTAATGCCAGAAAATGTACAAAGTGGGCGCCGCGTTGAACAGCGCTGTTCTACCTCATCAAGTTAGTCTTTAAGTGAATTCATTGATATGTACACACATCTATCGTCTCGACTATGAACCTACTCATTCTATCATATAAAATGCTCGCTAAATTAGACACCTTTATGTTTATGTAATAGATTCCCATAATAGATTCCCTAATATATTCCCACACAATAGATTCTCACATTAGATAACCCACAATAGATTCCACTAAATATATTTACTACAATAGATTCCCAAAATAGATTCTCAATGAGCTCCAACAATAGATCCCTATATTAGATTCCTGACATAGATCCCTACAATAGATTTCCCACAATTGATTCTACAAGTAGATATCCATAATAGATCTATAGATCCACTCAATAAGTTCAACAACAGATTCCTACAATGAGTTTCCACAATAGATCCTACATTAGATCTACAATAGATTCACACAATAGATCCCACAATATATTCAATAAAATTCCTCTAATGAATTTCTACAACAATTCTACACAAAAATTCCCACAATAGACTCCATAATATATTCCATAATAGATTCCCAATAGATTCACAATACATTTCAACATGATTTTCACATTAGATTCACAATAGATTCCCACAATGAGTCACACGATAGTTTCCACTATATATTTCAACAATAGATTCAGACAGTGAATTCCCACAATAGATCCACCCACAATGGAGTACCTATAATAGCTTCTCATAATGGATTCCAACAATAGATTCCCAAATAGATTCTCATAATAATTCCACAATAAATCTACTTTCAAATTGAAAATGCTACTGCATGATCTTTCTAGACAACATCCTAATCTAATCTAGACAGTCATTTAGATCTTAGACTCCCAAAATGTTCGTTCTGCATCCTAAAAGGTTTTCATTAATATCCGAACCCTATATTATAAGACGAGTGTTATCTTGGCATATCCTGTTTTATCACACGTTAGGGCACCCAATGAGTGTCAATGGTTATGAGTCTCAAAGCTATAAAGATAAACAGCGGATGTCTGTAGGTGACATTGTTATGTTATGAGATCGACGTCCTATAACATTAAGAATTCCACAGTGCTCTGTCCTCCGCTGCAGCAGCCATTCCAAAATCCATTTGCTTACCGTACCCATGAGAAGTTGATTAGTATACCTTCTCTCTCACCACAGAAAACGACACTGTCTGCCATGTCCAAACTTAACTCCCAACTCTCACACTCGCTACAGTGTCTGAGACTCGCCCATATCACATAAATGAGAGCGTGCCGCATTTGTATTGGCTCTGTCCATACTTCTGCCAGCTTGAATCGAGACATTATTTGCAGAAAGTCAGCGGTATGCTCGTTACCCTGTACTTCAGCATGTCAGCTAGCTACGGTCATGGACTAGTATGGTCACTGCCAGGAAGGAGAGTTTAGCTTCTTGAAGATTACTTTTTTGCTTTAACTTGTTACTGTGAGGATCTGAACTACAGCAGCAAATTGGATGATAAAGCTAAACAAATTATATTAAAACATGCAATCACTCAGATCTAACTGTATCTGTTCTTAAATTATAAATATAAATATTATTTCGTGACAAAATCTAATTATAAATTAATTGTCTGTTCATTGTGTCGGTAGAAACTTGAAAACGTCAGACTCTGGAATCACCAAATGTATACATCTGTATTCTCTTCGTATCCCTTGGCAGATAAGACTTCCCCAGATTTCATTTGTTGCTGGTTCTGCCACTTTCTATAACTGTTTCACATGTCAGATACAATCTTTCTATTCTCTTTCACAGTTCTTTTCCAACATTCTTTGGACATCCAGGTTTCTTTCCGATCCGATGTCCATCTGAGTACTGTCTATGCCAATGTCCCTACTGATATACAACATAGATGACCAATCACTTTAACTTTATCTTTTATTAATGGACTCCAACGATGCACAGTTTGTGGTTTAAAATATTTTTAACTAAAATATCATATTTGTGAAAATGTGCAAAACTCTTCCCTTTTTTGTTATAGAACATCAGAATCATGGAATATGGATATCTTATTCCTACAGAAAATAATATAAAGTCATCCCCATTTTCAGCTGCCCGTGCCTTCAATGCCAGTTGTAGGTTAATCATATTGGTTAAAACGTGTTTACTTTTTATAGCGATGTTCAGTCAGACATTATATTATGTCATTGGGCATACGCATATGATAAATGAAAAAATATGACCAGAATGTCATTAAAAAATTCGTCAAAATTTCTTTACTTATTAAATCATTCGAGACAAAATTTAGTTTTCAGTTTGTTTTTAATAAATAAAGAACACTTTGACCATAAAAATATTTGTGAATACGGTGTGAATCATTATTATGTCTGACGTACTGCTAACATGACTGATGAAGTCCCCAATCATGCCAAACACTTTTACTTTCCAATGTTTCTTTGATATCCATTTAGAAATTCTCGACCTTACAGCCGTTACTGTCAAACTCGGCCTGTAAATATTTAATCTAGGTTGCGCTTATCTGCGAGCAGTGGCCCAACATATACGCTTTCGGCCATCAGTTTGTTTGGTTTCGTAATCTTTAACTAGTAACAAAGCAGTTTCGCTATGTCTTCAATGTAACACGTTTATCCTTCACGTTGTGAATCAAATTATCTTTCAGAATGTTCGGTATAGGAAATTTTTTGTAATCAGGACATCAGACGTTTGGAAAATGGATGATTTGCATCTGACGTTGATGTTTGAATTTTGCTTTGCAGAGACAGATTGCTCCTCACCTTTTCCTATTCTACATAGCTCTTGCAAACATCTTCTTCAAACATCTAGTGTAACTTGTATTAAGTCTGAAGTGAATCAAAAGTTCATGGAACACATACAATGTGAGACAAGTCAACCAATTTCCACATAACAGTTTGAAAGTTAACCATCTCATCATGTTTCAACCAGGCGTGATACATAGTTATTCCTAGAAAATTTGGAGTATTACAAATCGCAAGATAAATCGCTAGAAAAGCAATTACCCTTGCCAACTGTCGCTTACGATCGGAAAGATGTGATCGTCTCTCCTCGGTGCAACTAAATCAGAACTTGCGTATTTTCGAACATAAAATTTATTCTCAGTTTCGAATAAATTAGAATTGTTATTTCGGATTTTAGATGAAACTTTGAGAGCATAAATCATACAAAATGAGCAAGCAATAATAATGACTTGAGATATAACTGACATTATTAAGTAGCCAAGTCAACGAGTCAATACGGCCTATCTTCTGAGTAAATGACAC
>JADZMA010002037.1:0-13598 GCA_020796225.1 Arion vulgaris
CCAAACCCCCAAAACCCCCAAACCCAAACCCCAAACCCCTAACCTTAACTAAAACCCTCAAAACCCCCTCGCCCCCCTTTAAACCCCCTTAAACAACCTCTAAACACCCACAACACCCCCCAAAATTTCCCTCAACCCCCTTTAACACCCCCCCCTCAAAATCATCTAAACACCCCCCTAAACATCCACCCCAACCCCCTTTAAACACAAATAAACACCCCCAAAACCCATCAACACCCTTTTAAACACTTCTAAACCCCCTCTAAACCCCCCTCAACACCCTCTAAGCATCTTCAACACCCTCTGAACAGCCCCCAACCCCCTTTCTAAAACACATCAACCCCCTCAAACCCCCTCAACCCCCTCTAAAACATGTTGACCCCTTCTAAACACCCCTTTTAAGACCCTTTTCTAAACAGCCTTAAACCCTTTTTCTAAACACCATTTTTAAACCCCCTTTAAACACCCTTTTAAAACCCCTAACCAACTTTAAACCCCCACCCAAAAAATTTTTTCTCAGGTCTTTTTTGGGGTGTTTGGGAGTGTTTAGAGAGTGTTAAGGGTGTTTTCAAAAGGTTTTGGGGGCCCCCAACCCTGACTGGATTGTTTGGTATTTTTGCTAGTCTCTCTTAGGAGGCGAAAAGTAAAAATTATGACTGCTGATGCCCTTCCAGAACACACAAAGTAAACCCCCCACCCCCCAGGGGTTTAGCCCCGGGAAACTTTGACTGTGAGGTCAAAGAAAAGGACAATGGCTCGTTTGGGAGAGGGGACCCCCTGGGTCACGACTTTTTTTTTTTAAAATGTATTTGGGGGATTTAAACCCGGAAAAAAATTTCCCCGGGGGGTCTGTTTCCCCCCCACCCCATTGTGAGACTTGTGATATCGGGGGATTTACCTGATATCCAAGACCCAAACCATAGCTATGGGCAAACCCACACTGCCTTGTGGGAGCTTTTGGAGAGGAAAAGGCTAGGGGGAAAAAAACCCAAACAAAAAAATTTCGGGGAGGAGCCCCTAAGGCGAACAGGCATCGGATGCCCTCCCCGGACCCTCCTGAAACCAAAATTGATAGCAGATGTCTTTTTTTTGCACTACCGGATGCTCCAGAGAGGTCGAGGGCTAGGTGACCTTGGGCAGGGGGGAATTACTTCAAAAAAATCGCCCAGGCAGGGTCAGGAAAAGGTTTCTGTGATTTTTGTCGACCCGGAAAAAAGTTACGGGTTAGAGTCGGCTAAATTGGCGTATTTTTTCGGACGCCAGGGGTTGTCTTCGACGGTGGGAGAGATCATGGGTCTCTTTGGGACAGCTCCCGCCCGTCTCAAGCAGGGCCCCCGGACAAAAAGTGTTATCCGCCACGGTTCCCCTTGCTTCAATGGGTGTTTGGGGGCTTTGGGGTATTACCTGAAAAAGTGGACGAATTCCCCCAAAACAATAATAAAAAAACAAAAAGGGCCCCCACCCCTTCGCTTAGCCTTAACGTAAGGACACTGTGTCCTGGCCTGTCAGAAGATTTTATACACATATACACGACATTGGAGTAGACATCGCCCTTTCAGGGGCCGACTCGCTAAAAACAGATCGCTGGGGGACCCAAGACTCCCGTTCTATTGGCAAAAAAAACAAGTTTTAACCAAGTTTGGGATTAAATTTGCCATCAAAAATAAAATTTTCCCCACATGGTAAAAACCTCCAAAAACGGCCCCAGACTGTTTTTTTGTCCATTAAACCCTTACAGTAACAGGCCCGGCCCATCTTTCATTTATATGCACCAACACTACATTTCAAAGCCTGACGTAAAAGAAAAATTTTTTGGAGGAGATACAATCAAAAATTTGCCAAATTTTAAAAACGGCACCTATTTTTTAAGGGGGGATTTTTAATCCCAGTTTTTGGAGCCGATCAAAACTTTGGCCCATCGTGTTTTGGGAAAAAACATGACATTTGGAAAAATTAATAAAAATAGACAACGGCTACTGGAGATATGTAGCTACAAAAACCCTTTTGATCACAAAATTTTCTTTAATACCAAGCCCTCCCCAAAGGGGTGTCCTGGAAACACCCACGTTCCATAGAGGGCATCAAATAGATTAATTATAACGAGGGAAAATGCGATAAACAGTGTGCTGTATTTCGAAGCTTTTATAGTACGGACTGTGACCCCGTCCACCAAAAAGGAAATGCGAAAAAAAAAATGTTCCTACATCCGGGACTCCATTAAAATTCGGTAAAAACCACCTTTGGCCCGGGGAGATAGGAAAAACCCCGTTGGGTTTTTGCTACAAACATAAGATTTGGGAACCTGTCTGAAGAAAAAACTGCCCTTCAGAACCATGAAAACAACCAAGTGTAAAGCTTTTTGCTCAGATCTGCAAGAAGTGCCCCAAACAAAAAACAGCCCAGGAGATGCGCAAACGCCCACGGGCAGGAGTTATCAGAAATATCCAGCTCTTTTGATACTGGAAACAAAAGGGGGTTTTCATGGGGAATCGGGAAGGTTTTTTGGCCCAACTATCAAAAAGACTGCACCTCTTAAAACAAAAACAAAATTTTTTCATCGATCGAAAAAACAAATGGGAGGGGGTGGAACATTATTAGAGTTATATTCCCCCCAAAAAATATTGAAATTGACGTTCGATGAAATTTAAAAACTTTTTTCCGCCCCGGCACATTAGACCAGATCCCCTCAGAGGCAGAAATCAGAAATTGGGATTGACCCCCTGGCAAATGGGAAAGCAACGGGAAAGGACGGAAACCCCTGAAGTAACAAATGTACTAAACAAACTCTCCGGGGACCAGTCTGCATAAATTTTTGTGGCCATGTGGGAGGGGGGAGAAGTGCCTCAGGACATGGGGAGAGGGAAACATCATCCCCTTTTATAAAAAAAAAGGTGATCTTGGTATTTTTAAAAACTACCGTGGTATCTCGTTGCTCAGCATTGTGGAAGGGCTTCGCCGTAGTACTAAATAAGTTAAAAAAAGCTGGCAAACCAAGATCCCCCGAGTGGGCAATGTGGTTTTAAAGATCCAACAGTTTCCACTATTGACATGTTATTCTACTTGAGACAACTGCAGGAGAAATGTCTCAAAACGGGGGAATACCACTGTACATTGCTTTCATAGATCTAACAAAGGCATTTGCCCCAGTGAGTAGAGTTGGCCTCTTCAAGCTTTTAAAATTGGATGCCCTCCTGGATGACCCGGGGATTTTTTTTTAAAAAGGGAAACCCCAGGGGAAAAGGGAAGAAGGAAAAAAGGACAACAAATAAACAGATAAAAGGTTTTAAGAGTTTCCAAAAAACAAGTAGAAAAAAACACGGGACTCGAACCACTTACCCTAGTCCTTACGACCCAATCGTTTAGTTTAGCAATGAGCTAAGGAGCTCGTTTTTAAAAGGGCAAAACCCCCTCTCCCTTTGGGCAAAATCATGGCACTTCCTTAACAATAAAGGGGACCAGTAATTTTTGGGAGGGGGCCCTTCCCCCAGCGTTTTTTCCCATCAACAGGGCCCCAAGCGGGGGTGCGTACTTGCCCCCCCTGGGTGGGATATTTTTCCCCCTACTTTTTTCCCCATGCTTTTGAATCCCCCGAAAAAGGAATTTTCCCCACAAAGATCAGAGGGAAAAATTATTCAACATGGCGCGACTAAAAGCAAAGACCAAAGTCAAAAGAGTCCCCATCGGGGAGCTTTTTTTTGCCGATGATGCGGCATTACATCGCACACATGGGAAAGGGGGCTACAACATTTTAAAAGACAGATTTGCTCAGCATCAAATAAATTTCGGCCGGGACCATAAACCCTTTAAAAAAAACAAATATAATGTTCATGATATTAGAGAGCCCCATCTATCAACATTAGTAGTCATCGCTTGAAGTAGTCAACCCCTTTTACATCCCTTTGGGCTCTGTCATCAGCAGCAACCTTCCCTCGATGAGGGGAAATTAGGGGTTTTCCTTTGGGGAAAGGCCCCCTTCCATTATTTTAAATTAGAAAAGCGTGTATGGGAAAACGGGGAACTCACAAAAAATCCAAGACAAAGTATAAAAGCTTGTGTTCTCAGCACACTGCTGTATGGTAGTGAGACATGGACCACATATCTAACAAGAACACCCCCTCAACACCTTCCACATGGCTGTCTCAGGGAATATACAACATCCGATGGCAAGATCACATCTCCCAAAATAGAAGTCCTGAACAGTGCTGGCATTCCAAACATGCAAAAACCTTTTTCCCAAGTCGGGAGTCTCAGATGGGTGTGACACGGGGCCGTATGAGCGATGATAGAACCCCGGGGAAAATTCTATTGGGCCCTCGCATCTGGTGCTAGACAGCATGGGCGCCCCTTATTACGCTTCATTGACACTGCAAGTGTGGGTCTAACTATTTCGGCATAGACAAAGAATTCTGGGAGCGGCTGGCCAAAGACGGCAAGCATGGCGAGCGGCAGTGAGGGGCGGCTCAAAAAAAAAAAAAACAACATCACATTGAGGCAAAAAAGAAGGCAGAGGAAATCCTATGTATCAGCTCTAGTTTTGGGGTTTTTTTCTTTCAGCAATTTTGGAAAGGGTTTTTGCCACCCAGAATAAGGGAAATTTCAGCCACAAAACGTTGTGATTTAAAACGCAGAACATACTACGTGACGCAAGACCTATTGTTTTCCCGAGAAAAGAGGCCAATAATGATGAAGCCTAACCAAAACCTAACCCGAACTGAACTGTAACTCGACCCCCCCCTAACCACTAATACTAACAATAAAGAACGCTGTTTGAGCGACGAACAGTTCTACCCCGGGGCTCTGTCGGGGACACTGATATATCTTTCCCAAAATGTTTCTTTTGGGGTTTTCACAGAATATGTCCAGTATATGCGTGTTTGTGCATGCTTTTGTTTTTTCTAATGTCTGTTCCCCTGTGAATGATGGAATTCCTTTACCACTCTTGCCGCTAAGCGTAGGGATGGGAGTTTTTAAATTTTCGTTCCAGGACCAGATAAAGCCCTTGCAGTGTTATATCCCTGTTTATTTAGTGTGGTCTTGATACTGCCCCCCCATCTTTTTTTTGGTTTCTTGGCCCCAGTACCTGGGTCTCTTTTATTGTATGCTGTTTTTATGGTTTGTTGTATTCCCCTTCTCCTTAAGTCCGAACAACTGCATTTTGGTTGTTTTTCAAAGTATTCAGTGGGGAAGCAAATACCCACTTTCATTTTTTTTTGTAAGTCAAGAAATAACAAGACTTATTATTTTTGCTCTGTGTCTCCCGGGTTTATCAGTGTATTATTAGGGTTGGGGTTGGGGTTGGTAAACACGGATCCCACCTGGGGAAACGAGGGCAAACATTTTTGTAGTAAAAGGTTGTTTCAAACTTTTTGGCCCTTTTTAAAAATTAAATCTCAAATGTGTTCCCCATTCATTATATTGTGTTTCATCACGCCTGGTAATCGTTAGAACAACCAACCCAAATTTGTTAATAGTGTTAAACCATATTTGGAATCACTGTCATTGAACTTAGCAGAGACTGTTTCGAATTTACAACAAAAAAAGCAGAATTTTGTAAGGTAAATTAGCTAAATGTCTAATATTAATAATTCCTTTTTGTTCCGTTATAATAATAAAAACCCTCCCTCGCAAGCGATGATGACAACACGGCCCCAGACGTGTGCTATTTCACCTCTCTGGGTGTGTGCGGGGGGTGACTGAAGTTCCCAAAGTAAAAAATCATATTCCCCACCACAGGTGGGGCCCAAAATAAAAAAGGGTTTGATATGTGCGTGTTGTGTGCTCTTTTCTTTTGGGGGAGTTAGTTTTTTGTGTCTCAACAACACCATGATTCTGCCATGCGGGTTGTTCTTGTGTTGTTACAGAAATCACATTTGGCGATCTTGCGCCTGGATTTCCCGCACGTGGGGTCTATATCGAAGCATTTCAGAGACACTTTAAGGTGTTTTTAAAAAGGTTTTTCTGTTCACCAGAAGAACGTCTTCCCCTTTCCCTACATCAAATTTTAAGGGGGCGTTTATCAGACATTCAAGGAACGTGACCGGCCCATCCCCACTTGGGCCTTCTGCAACAGGGTGTCGAGCTTGGATTTTTCTCTTGTGAGGACTTTGGTATTCTTTGGAATTTTGTCCTGCCAGCTTATATTTAGTATTCTGGTAGAAGGCTTGTGGAAAGAGGTTTCCGTTTTTTTTTGTTATACACTGTAAATACGTTACATAGGGCATGCAAGAATTTTTTCCATAAGCCCTTTTCCTGGGGAAATTTTCTCAATCACCTACATGGAACTGAGACCGATATTTGATTCATCTCTCAGCAAAATTCTTTTAGGGTCTCCTTGGGGGTCCTCTCTTTTTTAACCCTTTGCATCCCCCTTCAATGCCTGCTTTTATATTCTTTATCATTTCTCCCCCGGGGCCCGGAACATATCTCCATCTTTCTTTTTTATAACAGTTGTCACTGGGGGTTGACCAGACATTTTCTGATTTCATCACTTCTCCTGAATTTGTTCTATTTAAAGTTAAATGTATTTGTGAGAAATAAATGTCTTTCTATGTTGATTAATTGTGTGAGAAATAAATGTGCTTACTATGTTGCATTAATTGTGTGGGGAAATAAAGTATTTATGATACTAGTCCAGTTTTTCTTTTTTTTCTTTTCTCTAATCCTGTTTTGTCTCAAGGGTCCCGGATAAAAAGAGATTTCAGAACGGCACTTCATAAATAGTGTTTATCGTTGTCACTGTTATCTCTGAGAATCATGCTAAATGTTTAAAAGTTATCAATTCAGAATGTGATTTTCAACCCGTGAAAATTTAATATAAGGGGGAAAACACAAGGGGCAAGTAATGCAGATATCACAGTGGAAGTAAAAAAATGATAAACATAACAGAGCAGTTTCATCTATTTGGACAGCCATTTTTAATACCGGAAATAGCAACAGTATGTTACGAACTGTCAAAGCAACACCAGCTTTTAATAGTCTAAATAAAATATGAAGCGGTTTCAGGCATTAAATTAAGGAAAATTTTTTATAAGTAGTATCAATTCCCAAAAATATCCCTCAGGGTTTGGGAAAAAGACTAAAGTTTTAAAAAAGTAAAAATTGATTGCATTTGAAAAAGGGTGACTGCGACAAAAAGAACATCGATGGGGCGAATGGATGGAGAAAATCCAAATGTCTAGTCAACCACTTAGCAACTGTTATAAGAATGAGATGGAGATATGTTGGGGATACTCTGAGAAACAATGATCAAAAAATCACAAAGCATGCATTAAAGTGTGAGGAAAAAAGGGTTGAGAAAATAAATTTTCCTTTTGGGAAACCCTGGGCCCAAACTTTAAAATTTTTTTATCTTAGCATACATTTTTCATATGGAAAATTGTGTGAAATTCCCCATAGTTATTACATTCCCTTTTTGCTGCCTTTTGGTTTTTCCCAAAATTGGGGTGATTATTGCTGTTTGTCAATCTTCTGGTGTTTCTTTGGGTTTTCCCATGCGATTTGGAAGTTTCTCCCCCATTTTACACCTGCCTCTTCAGCTGCTTTGATGGTTTTTTGCAGGTAAATCATCTGTGCCTGATGCTTTTTGTTTTGGGGCCAACTTTTTTACATTTTCTACTTCTGCTAGTAGTATTTGGGTTCCCAATTCCTCTATTTTTCCTCTGTGTTATTAAATTTATTCTCCCATATGTTTTTTCACAATTAAGTAAAACTCTTCAAAATAGTTTTTCCATCTTTATAAATTTAAATTTTTGGGCCCAAGTTATTGTCCTTTTTTTCGTCTTTTAAAATTTATTTGGGGTTGTATTCTTCATTGTGTGTCTTTTCTCTTATTTCTGTAATATTCTCTTGGTGCTGTTCTTTCTTTTAACCCAAATTTTCCAAATTTTCCTTGTTTTTTACTTTGCTCTTTTTTTGTTTTGTTTTTTCCCCTCTGTTTGTCTCAGTTTTTAATTTACACGTTTCTTTTTAGCCACATAATAGGTCTTATTTTTGCTTTCACTATTTTTTTTTTCTTTTTCCCAACTGAACCAATCTACGAATAAATATAACAAACATACGAAATAACTTACCCGCCCACAATTTGAAACCTTTCGTTTAATGGTAAAAATTATAGAATATATAATCAAAAAGGGCCCAAGATTAAATTCTATCTGATTGTGGGCTGGGACAGATAAAAAAGTGCAAAAAATTAATTTCAAATTATTTTTTTTTTAATTATTCGTGTATAATTTTAATAAATTAAAATTTTCTATTTTTACAAAGTATAACGGGACGAAAAATTAAAAATAATGTTAAACCAAAAAAATATCCAGGGGCAGATTAAAAATTTGATCATAATCCGTGATCAAAATAAAAAAAAACTAAAAAAATAGACCAACCAACAAGAAAGAACACATATAATATATCAGCCTTAAACAACAGAGATAAACAAAATTTGTGTGGAAGTAAAGAAAAATATAATGCCTAAGCAATGTTAGCAATACAGAAGAAAAAAACAGAAAATAGCCCTAAAAGGTTTTCAAAAAAAAGATCAAACTGAAAATGGACAATGAACAACATTAAAGCAAATTGTCATTTGAGATGTGGATTATAGAAGAATACAAGTTTTGGAAAAAAAAGAAAATAAACAATTTTAGGAAACTACATGAAGAAAAAACTATTGGGGAAAAAAATTAACAAGTAGGGTATTTTTGGGCCCTAAAAAATCCCATGATAAACATTTACTGGGGGGAAAAGGAGGGGAGAAACAAAAGGAAGACCGAGAGATAAGTGGGGGGGAAACTTTAAGAAATGGACAGGTTACAGTCTGGCAGTGTGCAACCAAGGCGAAAGACAGAGGATGCTGGAGTTCATTGCAACCAACCTTCGATGGAGACGGCACCTGATGATGATGATGATGACCGTTTACGTTACATAGGGCCTGCAATATTTCTCCATACCGCTCTATCCTGGGCAACTCGCTCAATCTCTCCATGGAACTGAGCCCGATATTTCCCTGCCTCTCTCAGAGTTCCTTCAGGGTCTCCTTAGGTCGACCTCTTTTTCTTGAACCCTTTGCATCCCACTTCAATGCCTGCTTTGATATTCGTTGATCATTTCCCCCTCAAGTGTTCCATATCTCTCTTCTCTTTCTTATAACAGTTGTCACTAGTGGTTGACCAGTAATTAGTGAGATAATTTTTAATATGTTTCTGTTGAGTCGTTATTGATGGAATAAAATGACAGGTCATTTAACACAGGACCCATGCAACCTCATCGCCACCAATACATTACTAAAAGGAAATATCAATTTAACACATGCTCTTTTACTACTAACTGTTTTACTTTCAAATTTGAATAATTAGACTTAGAAATAAAACTTTAAAATTTTAGTAAAGTGTATAATATATGATTGGAAAATTCTGCAGGACACTGCCGGCTCAATTGCCACATGCACAGAATCAAGCCTCCTCAGTTGCAAAGTGTAAAATCAGAATGAAACACAGACTCCGAGTACATTCTTCTGTCCTGTACATTATACTTACATTTCTATTTAAAAAAGTGTGACGCCCTTTGCATTTATGACAGAAACAAATGCATACCATTCTCCTCTGTTCCTAGCCATCCAATGTTCCTGGTCATCCTCTGTATTGTGTTCAGCTGTGTTTCATTTTTTTCATTTTCTATATTATTGTTCTCCTCCAGGTCAACTCCACTTTTCGTTTACCTCCTGGTGCCCATCTAAGTGAAGTTATCTGACTGTCTTATGCGTAACGCATGTCCGATCCATCTCCAGCGTCTCTTTGGATGATCATACTTACATTAGTGAAACTAAAAATGGCATCATAAACAGAGCTTATAGAGCAACAACAAAACAAGCATGAAGAAATCGAATGTACTGACCATAGCCTCCGATAACCATATGACCAGCAGGCTCTGGTAAAAATTCTAGAAAATAAGACCCCACACGTCACGTGTCCTCGCATTTCAGTATTGTTGTTTAAAGACACATTCATTTTAAAATCAACACAACATGCTAAATCAAGGTTATATTATGTAACAAGTAAAGTTTAACAATAAGGAATATCAGTATAATTAATATTTTTCCTCAGTAAATAACCATAGACTCATAGAATTGAGTAAAATTACAAAAAAAAAAAAAAAAGCTTGCAGTGTTCTATCAAACATATTTAAAAAAAAAAGATCAACTAAAAACTAGGTCAGGGTTTCCCCGTTGAGTTATATAACAGTCAACTCTAGATAACTAGGCCAGACAACTAACCGGGAGTCCTGACCTAGATCAGAGAAGAGGTCTAGAAAAATATATGTTTGATAGAACACTACAAGCTTTTTGGAATTTTACTCATTCTGTGAGTACTATATGGTTTTTATTGGTGAACAATATTATTAATATTGATATTCCTTATTGTTAAACTGAACTTGTTGCATAATATAACTTCGATTTAGCATTTTGTGTTGATGTTAAAATGAACTCGTCTATATACATCAACACTGGAATGCGAGGTCACGTGTTATGTTAATGGTCTGATTTCCATAATTCTTACATGAGTCCGAAGGCCCTTAAGTTTATAGTTGGCTCTGGTTATAAAGTAACCACTCTACGAGTTGGCTGTGGTTCGTTCTGTAGGTGCCGGTCTGATACAAGGAACTCACGCTCTAATTCATAAGCACAAACAGACCACAAAAGTTGTATAACAAGTGTTTGAGTAAGAGCACAGCACTATACCAACCACAAAAAGTGGTTTAACAAGTGACTAGAGTAGAGCAAATGAAGATGAAATGTAACTTAATTTTTCAATTTATTTGTTTTGTAAAAATGTATCTATAATTTTAAAGAAACTTTTTCATGTGTTTGTCTGCAGATGAAATTTCACCACTAATAATGTTGAAATGTATTGTGTGGTAGTTGCTAAGCTTGCACAGTTATGAAAGACTTTGTGGTTTCTAGCGTCTCCAATGACACAGTCGATCAAACAGAGGTCTGCACCATCGCAAAGTTACCGCCCCTCGCTGAGCTGATACCGTAAATGATCATGTTCATATTCTTCTTCCTATGTCGTCATACTGCTACCGTGTTGTTGCACAGTGTCGTCACACTGCTACCGTGTTGTTGCACAGAGTCGTCACACTGCTACCGTGTTGTTGCACAGTGTCGTCACACTGCTACCGTGTTGTTGCACAGTGTCGTCAACTGCTCCGTGTTGTTGCACAGTGTCGTCACACTGCTACCGTGTTGTTGCACAGTGTCGTGGTTTTCTGTTTTTGTCTAGCGCTGTACTGGTGGCTTGGGTGATAGTTATTTTTGCTCTTTGACAGGATTCTGCTATGTCACCTAACCATCTTTTTTGTGGTCTTCCTCTCGCCTTCATTCCTGATGTTCTGTTGTAGAAGAATGTGTATACTGTAGAGTTTGGATAAGGGGCCCAAAACTCTTCATTCTTTGTTTCTCAATAGTCTTTATCAACAATGTTGTATCTATTTATTTCCTTTTCGTGTCCCGTTTGATACATACGGATTCCACAAACGATTTGCCATTGTTATCGTCCTGTCACCTTCCTATTAAGTCTTCCATTGTTGTCGTCCTGTTGACTTCCTATTAAGTCTTCCATTGTTGCCGTCTTGTTGCCTTCCTATTAATTGTTTCCCACGTCAGGTTACAATCTTTTACAAAAAAGGTCTTTCATTGTTGTCTTCTGCTGCTTCCTATTAAGTCTTCCATTGTTGCCGTCTTGTTGCCTTCCTATTAATTGTTTCCCACGTCAGGCTACAATCTTTTACACAAAGGTCTTTCATTGTTGTCTTCCTGTTGCCTTCCTATTAAGTCTTCCATTGATTGCCGTCTTTTGCCTTCCTATTAATTGTTTCCACGTCAGGCTACAATCTTTTCAAAAAGTCTTCCGTTGTTGTCTGAACACTCTAATTACTTTTCTATACAAACAGTCTGACTACTTTGCTACACAAATGCACTTGATTACGGAAAGATTGTAATTATGTGTCTATGCCAGCTCAGTAAGCACCGTCTAACGCTAGAACTGATATTAAATAAATTTGCAATATTGGTATGCCATTATCAATACTTTCTTTGAAGTATCTACACAGAATTCTGTAAGTATCTAGAAGTATCTACACTTACTTACTTACTTAATCCGTCATGCCTAGTGACACATGGGGCTTCAGAAAGGACTTTCCATGCTCTCCTGTCCCGTGCAACCTTCAGCGCAGATCCCCACGTCAGAGATGCGGTGTCCAGTTCCTCTTCCATCATGCGCCTCCATGTTGTCCGTAGTCTGCCTTTCTTTCTCTTTCCTCTGGTGTCAAGTGAGGGCTATCCTTGCAGGCATTTCTTGTCTCATTCTCATAACATGTCCGAGCCATTTCCATCTTCTCTTTTGAGTATGTCATTCATTGCCTCTTGTCTTGTGTCTTGGAGTAGTTGGTTATTGTATATTTTTACTGGCCAAAAGATTCCCAAGATTCTGCGAAGACAAGAGTGGTGAAAAACTGACAGCCTGCTAGTATCTCCTTTGGTCATCCTCCAACACTCCGATCCGTAGAGCAAAACTGGCAAAACAATGCTTTTATAGAGTTTAAGCTTTGTGGTCCTATTGTAGATTTTGGACTTCCATACTGGTTTCATTCTGGCAAAAGCGGTTCTGGCCTTACTTAGACGTGATTTTATATCTTCCTCTGTGCCACCATTTAGTGTCAGTACGCTGCCAAGATATGTAAACTGCTCAACCCTTTCCAGTGTTTCATTTTCTAACATTACTGGTTGTTGGATTTCACTGTTTGTCATAATTTTTGTTTTCCTGTGTTTGTTTTGAGGCCTACTGTCTTTGCCGTGCTGTAAAGTATTGTACTTTTCTCTTGTATATGTTCATATTTGTGTGACACAGGCTATATCATCTGCAAAGTCCAGGTCCTCAAGCATCTCGAAAAGGTCATCTTATTCCTCTTGGTGCTTGTTGTTTTATGACATTTTTAGCCCAGTCAATTGTAATACTAAACAAAGAGAGGACATTACGCATCCCTGTCTTACACCAGATTTTACTGGGAATGTTTTGTTGGAATTCTTTAGGTTGCAGAAGAAATCTTTATAGAAGAGGGCTATGATGTTGACAAGCTTCTGCAGTACGCCGTATTGTCTCAGTATCTTCCATAGGCTGTCTCTGTGGACGCTGTCGAATGCCTTTTCAAAATCTATGAAGTTGATATATATAGTCCTTTGCCACTCGCTACATTGTTCTAAAATGTTACGCAGGGTAAATATATGTTCATTTGTTCCTCTTCCTTTCCTAAATCTTGCTTGCTCCATTCGTAGACACTTGTCTACTGCTTCTTGTATTCGCATTATGACAATTTTGCAGAATATCTTACTTGGGACTGAAAGCAACGTGATTCCTCTCCAGTTATTGCAATCTGTTAGGTCTCCTTTCTTGGGAATTTTCACCACAGTACCCTAGTCAATCCTTAGGCAATTCTTCTTTCTCCAGATATCCTGCAAACAATGGTCTAATATGTTTGCAGCTAAGATGGGATCGATCTTGAAAAGCTCTGCTGTCATTTCATCATTTCCCGGTGCTTTGTTGTTTCTCAGG
>JADZMA010002038.1:0-13595 GCA_020796225.1 Arion vulgaris
GATCTTTGCCAAGAACGTGTATACGTTGCACATTGGTTTGGTAGGCCCTCAAACGCATTAACGCATTAAGACTTCTACACGTTTAGGACACATGCATCCGATTTCAGCCAAACCTCCTTACTCGCCTCTTACGACATGCGTGACAGGTAACAGTGGTTCTATTCTTTCCACCCCAAATTTTGGGGCCCCGGAACCACTGGGATGAACAATGTTAGATAAAAAGATGTCTCTGATGTCATTCAATTGAGGTGATCGTCCTGGTAGTTCTGGGTGACTCATACAAAGGAAAACAATAATTTGAACCTTATAGGTGACCAGCACCTTTTAACAGTTTTTCTTTGAGTTGAAGATTTATACACATAAAAATGTGGTCAATCGGTGAATATATATACTTTTTTTCTAAAGTGTAAATGGACTGTAATACATTTTTACAACTGAATACAGAAAACAAAAACGATGTTTTTGCACAAAAGGTCCTTTTGATGATGCAAATAAACAAACACAGATTAAATATGTATATATATATATATATATATATATATATATATAAATATATAAAAGGGGAGAGAGAGAGAGAGAGAAAAGAGAGAACAATCAGTTTCATATTAGAGCGTTCACCCTTATGACTCACCATGCGACTAGCGTAGTTCCGTTCTGGCAATCCAGAATATAACAGACGGGCCCTCTGTAGTGGTATCTGGCTGAAGATTAGTGGTAACACAGTAGATGGCTCTGATGGGGGTGGTGATAGTACACGTTTTTATACTAATATGGAGAGTTCCTTATTTCGAATTTCTGTCTTTAACATATTTATTTTTTTAAAAATAGAATAAATTAAACAAATGCACAGAAAAACAATAGTAAAGTATTTCAGTTCTCTAAAGAAGATCTGAGAGATATGCAGATTATTATGTGTCAGCATTTACTTGAGATAATAGTAGCATATGCAGGCAGATGGATACAAGGACAAGCCTATAAATATATAGAAAAAACAAAAAAACCCCCTGAAGAACATAATAATAACAAAACAAACTATAATATTGATTTGAGATATCTTAGAATGATGGATAAATACGATTAGTAGTTAGTGAGAATTATCATCTCCACACTCCGGACAGGTCCATAGGCGGTCTGATCTTCCCAATGTTTTTTCCCGCGGATAACAATTAATACAACATTTTGCATTGATTGATCAAATGTTACTTTATAGTCCTAAATACGTTAAAGACTTTGGTTTTTATTGGTTACTAAGCAGACATCATTGTACTCCGGGCAGACTAATAGGTGCTCAGTTTCCCCCAACAGATATCGAAGAGTACGAATAATGATGGTTCCGTTGGTCGTTGGTTAAACACATCCTCATTTCTCCTCAGGCATCAGTTCTACCCGTAAAATGGGTAACTCCAAACTGCTTAACTGATTCCGTACCAAGCAACACTCAAGTATCAATATATCTTATCGTATGGACCACGCGTCACTCAAAGACCCCTTATTTTTGCGTTTTTATTACTTGTTCGTTCCGATTAGAGCTTTATATTAACCTGAAACTACCTAAAAGTGAAGTATAAACGATAACGAATACATAGCATCGTTTCGTTTAGTGCATACAAACTACCGCCCGGGAAAAAACCCGACAAAGGTACTGTGCGACTAAAATTAACATCCTCGGAAGAACTGAGGTTGGTGATGCCTAACGGAACTGCCAGTTTTTGGGGCAACCGGGAAAGGTTTGATTCCAGTCAATACATCCCGGAATAACTGGGGCGGGTGATGGCGGCGAGCGCAAAATCCTCAGTTACGCTGATGGTGCCGACGAAACGACCCTCTACATTGTTGTATTTTCCCATGCCAGTGCTTTCGAGGTTAATTGCAAATTGCCACGTACCGATACGCGTCTAGAAAAGGCTGAGAATGTTCCTTCCGCGGATCAAACTCAAAAATGTACGGTAAAGCAAGGCCGACAATGTACGGATCAAACAGGAAGTTCGGGTCTGAACATTGGAAAAGGGCCCGATACTTTACACGGTGTCTTATAGGTAAGACGCCGTCCGAGGATAAGCACAAGCCCGGAGAATATTTCTCAGTTCAGAACGGCATAAAAGGTAACTCACTGTCGGCGTAGACCAAACCCAAAAAAAATACGGCAAAGTTGATCGTACCCTGGGAACTCACCAGTAAATCAAAAGCTGAGCTGAAACGAACCCCCCACCGAAGGAAGCACTGGCTCAATGGTGCTGATTGTGCCGTACATTACGTTCGGACGTTTGGATGTTTATATATCACAATGAAAATATTAAAACAGGCCTAGAACGATCGAAGAAGAAGAAGAAGAAGAAGAATACATAGCATCGTTGCTTGTGCTAGAAGTAGAAGCGAAACAGAGTTTCAGTCATTCTAGGATATTATGTGACCAAAAAAACTAGCGATTTATATGAATGGCATGATGCTGTTTGTGAACAGTTAATAAACCATACATTCCTTCACTATTTTCTTAATGTTTATGTATTATCTCTCTCTCTCTTTCTCTCTCTCCCCACAATCGTTCTAGGCTAGTTTTTATTATTCTATTGTGATGTATAAACAGCCAAACATCAGAACTGATGTACGACCACCAATCTTCAGCACCTATTAGAGCACAGTTACTTATTCTTGGGTGAGATGTTTTCCCAGCCACTTTTTTGGAAGTTTCAAGGGGGGCCCCCCCCCCAGTCGTTTAGCGTCCCCCCGGGGATAGCCTCTGCCCAGCAACCGGCAAAGCCACCGGTTTTGCCCCATTTTTTGGGTTTTGCTGCTCCCTTGGGCCTCCTCCCGGTTTAATGAACCCAGTCTGCCCGCAAAACCGGGTTTTCTTTGATGCCATGAAACCCCTTTTGCTCCCGTTCCAGGTTTTGGGGTAGGTTCCCCAGGAAAGCTTTTGGCTTCGGTGCCACCTAAACTCTTATTTTGTCAGTCCCCCAGGGGGCTGTGATGGGGAAAAAGGTTTGCCTTGTGATCCGGGTTGCTTCAACTCGCTTCAGCATACTCATCGGCTTTAGAGTGGCTAAAGAGAGTATGATTGGGCTCCGAATTTCGCCACAGGGGGTCAACGCCCCTTGGATGGTTTTGATTGAACTTTGACCATGTGGACCAACGCGCGGCCCAACTCATCAGCCGGCATTCTCATCGGCTCAAAAAATTGCATAAAAGAGAGAATGCGTGGCCCCGAGTTCCCCCGCGGGGCCCCACATGTGTCGTTCTAGCTTTCCCCATCGTCCGGAGGTCGGCATTAATAGTCACTCCGGAAGTTCGCTCGTCGTGTTGCGGGCGAATCCCATCAGCATGACTACCTTTCATCTCACATTGCCCCAGGTTTTTTCCTCCCACGGCACCTGCTCTCTTGGCCAGACCGGAACCACCGTCTGTTACCAGGGTCACCACGTGGAGGTGAGAGCAGGAGATTAGAGCCATCTCTCTAACCCTTTGCGCCGCTTCCTTGCGTCTTTGACCCCATTTATGTATTCATAAATGTATTACCTATATAAAGGGCAGTTAGCCCCAATGTATACAACATATTGTTCGTAAAGGCCCTTGTCAAGTTTGATTTTTGTACTCACACTTCGATTAGTTTTTTTAATTCATGCTAATATTTTTCATGCATGTTAACTAACATTATATTTTCTGAAAGTAATTCATTTATCTTTAATTTGATATATAATAAGTTCAATTTTAAATCATATTTAGAAACAATATTTTAGTTTTGCTAAAGTATGTGTGCACTAGTTTTGGCTGAAAAATAATTCCGTCAGATCAAAAAACCCGATAGTGAATCAGTTAATTTGATGGATCGATTCAACATCTATTTAAGTATCTTCATCCAACAGGCAATCGCGAAGAGACCGAAGAACATCCCTCTTACCCATCTTAACCCCCCAACAATCGATGCTACTGATGCAAGCATGTCTGCTCTCTCATTGCCGCAAACAGCCACTTCCCAGGACGGTAGATCCACAAAGCCCCTGGAGGTTAGAACTTTTATAGACGACATCCACTCATACTAAAACCTGCTCTTTTGGATCTTGTGAAGTATCAAGAGAGTCAGATACAACAACGCCCCAGTAAACGAATATATAAAGTACACAATATGATGTCACAGTTATTATAGTTCGTTCCAAAATTCTCATCATCTTTTACCGACGATATAAAATCATCCACTTACAGAAATTCTTGATTTTTAGACTTTTAGATAGGTAACAGTGACGACATTAAAAAGTATTGTTTCCCACCAAAACTTTGAATTATATAAGATTTAATTATATGTTATTACTAATTTAACAGCGATGTTGATTTGGTATGATTTTATAATGTTAACGGTACGAAAGTGAAGTATTGATGTCAAGATGCCAATGTGCGCTCCACGTGCAATTCAGCAGTAGTTAATATCGGGAATCCCGTGAAATTAATCATTTCACACTGTATGTGAAAGATTGTCATTGGCTTTCACAAATCATTTATTTGCATTACTTGAAGCGGAAGGTACTATTTTATTATCAGTATTAGAAATGTATTTGAAGTGTAAATTCACTACCATGCAGAAAGTGACTGCACAACTGTATAGCTACTTCTCCCAGAGAAGCCGGGACGTGGTGGTTTATATCACAACTTACAAGCCCCGAAGAGGAGAACACAACATGCTCTTGGTATAAGTAGAATGTGTTTTTGCCGTTGGATAGAACAGGACTGTAGTGATGAACGAGGAACACGAAAAGGCAGAAACGGAAAACTGACGATTTCGATAAGATGTTATTGTGAGAGAGATTCATAAAATTTTTAAAAGCCAATGATGTCGTTACACTACGTAAATTGAAATCCGTCTGCGAATTCAATGTGATATTGATATATCTAAACCGCCTTATGAGAGTTGTTGGGTGCAGCGGTTTCACTTTTGGGAAATCTAGTACAGGTCGGAATATAGTTTGTGAGAAAAGGCATCTGATAGCTGCACGATGCAAATATCTGCGGGAGATACGGAAGCGTAGGATGGAAGGTTACGATATTGTATATCTGGACGAATCGTGGGTAAATCTCCCATACGTTTGATAAAAAATGGCAGTCAAGACGGAACTAAGAAAGGGAAATTCAAAGCAGCAAGGGCAAGCATTGTGATAGGTCATGCAGGCAGCAAAGCAAATGGTCTTGTCAGTGGCGCAGAACTTCTTTTCCAAGCACTGTCTACATATGGTAGGGACTACCACACCGAAATGAACGGACTTATTTTCAGGGATTGGTTAGCTAACACACCTCTGCCTGTTCTGGATAGGGCCCTCGTGTATTGTAATGGATAACCTCCTTTTATAATGTAGTGGCATGCAGACAAAAAACGTGATTCCCTCGCAAAAATAGATATAGAATACTGGGAAAAAATGTGAAGAGCATGTGCTCCAGAAGAAGAGACATATTGGCACGAGATGGTTTGCATTTTCTCCAGCCCGCTGCAGTAGTCAATCTCTTTTGACTCTTCAGACTCCGAATCAATAGCTAACATCCCATTTGCTTTCACCTTCACCAATTGCCTCAATATACCAGGGACTGGCAACAACTACTAAAGGTACGTCAATTTGATCGCCAAAGATAATATCAACATAAAAACACTATTTAAGAAAAGCTAACCATGTCACATTGCTTTTTATAATATGTAATAGGGTTACGCCTACTAAAATTATTTGTTATAGTATTTAACTAGTATAGTTTTATTTACTACAAGAACTAGTGGACCAATTAGACAAAACTATCAAGGAATATGGATTAGACATTAACATACAGAAAACAAATACTATGGTAATCAACAAGAAAATGGAGAAACCTAAAATGAATATAAAAATACATGGAGAATTACTACATCATGTAAAAGTTTCTATATCTTGGTCAGATCATAACAGATGATGGCAGATGTATAACAGAAATTAAAAAGAGAATAAGGAATGCCAAAGGGTAACTTCAAGTATGGGAAAAAATTCTGACATCCAAACAAATCACAAACAGGCTAAAAATTAGAATGATCAAATGCTACATATATCATATATGTATGGCCAAACATGGACAATAAACAAACAGTTGAAGACAGAATTGATACATTTGAGATGTGGGTATATAGAAAAATAGCAGAGTTTCATGGACAGAAAACAGATACATAAACAAGTTTAGGGAAAACTAGGCATGAAGAAACAATTATTAAAAATAAAATTCAGACAAGTAAAGTATTTTAGAACATAAAAAAACATGACACCATGATAAAACATTTACTAGAGGGGAAAGTTGAGGGGAAAAGGAAGACCGAGAGATAAGTGGGAGGGAAACTTTTAAGAAATGGACAGGTTACAGTCTGACGTGTGCAACACCAGGGCGAAAAACAGAGGATGCTGGAAATTTATTGCAGTCAACCTTCGATGTGGAGACGGCACCTGATGATGATGAGTATAGTTTTAAATTATTTAACTCTAATGTTAAAGCAGTTCTACTGTATGGGTCAGAAACATGGAACTACTAAACAATAGGGGCATAAATTGCAAACATTCATCAACTAGTGTCTGCAGAATAGGGGACTAAGATGGTAGATAGGGGACAAATGAGAACTTATGGAGACAACAAGAAAAGATTTCAGGGAAACCCAAAAGTTTAAAAGACGGTGGCGCTGGATAGACACACTTTGCGAAAACCTGAGGGGAATATAACATCTCGAAAACCATCTCGAAATAAGTATACATACTCTTTTGTGTTGTTTGAGCATACCTACAATACTTTAGTAAATAATGACATTGTTCATAATTTAATCAATTGTGTCTTCAACAGATGATACAAATGAGATTCTGCCAGATTCAAATGTCACAAGTGAACTCAGCAGTGATCCTGGAGCACTTTCTTTGCCCGCCTTTGAAGTCAAGTGTACATATTTTGTTACAGACCAGGCACAATGTAAGTTTTCACATGCACGAACGAGCACACCACACATATTTGAGTAAGTTATAAGTATTGACATACATCATTTTGTGCGGACACTTAGATGCACAGTCGGGGTCAAAAGGGACAAGGCGGCGGCCAGGATTAGAGATGGCTCTAATCCTGCCCTCACCCTCCACGTGGTGACCCCGGTAACAGATGGTAGTTCCGGTCTGGCCAGAGGGCAGGTGCTGTGGGAGAGCTACTCGGGGCAAGTAGAGATGCAAAGATAGTCATGCTAGATGGGATCCGCCCGTAACACAGACGAGCGAACTCCCAGAGGGGCATTAATGCTCGCCTCTCCCGGTCGAAGGGAAAAACTTGAACGAAAATGTGAACCTCGCGGGGCGGGAAATCGAGCCCCGCATTTCTCTTGTTGCATGTTTCTTGGGGCCGATGAGGGAAAGCCGGGCGACGTGTCGGACGCGGGTTTGGGCCCATGGTCAAAAAGTTCGAATCAAAAACCCTTGAAGGGAGGTTGACCCGCGTGTGGCGAAATTCGGAGCCCACGCATTCTCTCTCTTGTTGCATATTTCTTGAGCCGATGAGAATGCCGGGTGATGAGTTGAGTTGCACGTGGAAACATGGGTAAACTCGGTTTTGCCCACTCGAAATCGGACAGCCCAGTAGGGGTTTGACGGGAAAACCTGAGGTCGGCACCATGGCAGACGAGCGCATACGGACGTGAAAGGGGGCGCCACATGTGGCGAAAAATGTGAGCACGGAAAAAGACGATGGTGACAGGGCATCAGGGCAGGGCTAGCCCACGCTGACAAAGTCATAGTGGGCCTCATTGAGGGCAGGGCCCGGGTGGCAAGAGGGTGTGCGTCCCACCACACGAGTAGAACAACTGGAAAGCCCAGCAGAGGCAAAATCAGGGCAAGCGCGGGAGCATAAAACGTTGCATCGAAAGCGCGGCGCGGTAGGCAGGTGTGCGTTCCACCCAAATGTACAGAACAACTGGAAAGCCCAGCAGAGGCAAAGCCAGTACCCTTTCCGTCCAGGAACATTTGCCTTTTAGTTGATTGGGGACAATCAAAGGCTAGCGGAGCAAACCGTACAAAAACCTGAACGGGCGACAAACCAAGGTGTTCATTAGAACGACATGATTTGTTGGGTAGATGGTGCTCAAAAGCCCGGGAGGGCAGGCCGTCTAAGCTCGCTGCCCCGAAGAAAATAGCAACTCACTGCCTTGTGGGTTTGGCTGGGGACAGTCAAAGGCTCGGGAAAAAGCGAATCCGTAACAATAGCTGGCTGAAATCGAACACTCACCGAAGGATAAGCAACTGTGCTCAAGGTTTTGAAAGTTGGTGCACTACATTACGTTCTGATGTTTGACTGTTTATATATCCAAAGAGAATGATAAAACAAGCCTAGAACGATCGAAGAAGAAGATGCACAGTCTATTTCAGAATATTGCAAAGAGGATGTTTTTACTTGTTGTAGCACGCTGGTTATAAAATTTCACCTTTTCATTTAAAAGAACACTTCAATCTCTGAGTTGCGTTCCCATTGATAGGGGAAATTCTTATCATATATGGAAAAAACTCATTATGTAGTCCACATATAGCTCAAATACTCCCAAATCGCTCAATGGAAGTCAAATGTCAGCTCAATATTAAATATGTATATATGTATATATTATAATCTTTTCATTAATTGAAGGGCATTTTTTTCTGTGATGTGTGACATATTAGGAGAGATGTTATGATATGAAATAACTTATTTACTCAACAATTATTTTTGTGGTTTTTTTTTTGCTTTGCAGAGATGAAAATGGATGCTCAGTTCCGAGATGTATACGTAAGTAGAATTATATTATATAAATTTGAATTCATATACAAAAGTTAGTACCCGGGGGGGAATGTTAAGATACTACCACCCCAATATTTTTTGGGCAGATAGTTAGGTTGAACTAAAAATAAATCAAGCTACATAATGTTTCATCTATACATATTTTCGTGCATTTATTTCACTAAAAGTTTCCATTACATCATTCAATTAATCTTTGGGGTGAACTTTCTGACAGATAGTATCTCAATTGCACTTCATACATTGTGTTTCCCCCGCCTCTGTTATTTCTGGGGGTTTACCTTTAGCATGGATTGCCTTTTTTCTTTTTTTCCACTGTATTTGAGTAGTATTGCTCTCTGAGGAGCACAGTCCGTTGTAATCTGCTTTGTGGAAACATTTAATTTTGTTGTTCTTTTTATGAAGTTCAGTACTGATGTTGACCTACTTTTTCCCTGATGTCTTCGTTTCTAAACGTTAGCACTAAACACTTGTAACTCTGTCCTTTTATCGTATAACTAAACTTTAATACAACCTATAGATAACAATACAAATGTATTTGTCTATTTCAGGAACGGAGATTCTGAAAAAATTCAAGTTCTGCAATCTTTTCTAAAAAGGCCATGCGCTTGTTGCAAGTATCTACTAATTATTGCCGCAGACTGAGCTTGTAAACAGAAAAATAAAATGCATTTTAAAAATGTGTACCTGATTCCAAATTTGTATATGATGTGTTTTTATATTGTTTTTTGTTTCAAAAAAATATTGATTACTTGTAACTGTTATCGTTTTCTCATTAATATGCTGTCTTTCAGACAGAAAGAGAGAGAAAAGGAGGGGTGGGAGAAAAGTAAGAGAGAAACAAGGAGACAAAAAGAGTAAGAAAGAGAAGGAAGATAAGTGTGAAAAAAACAGAAAAAATGTATGAAAGAGAAAGGTAGATAGATAGAAAGAGCGTGTGTCTTTCCTTTTTTTTTTAAAGTAGCCACTGTCACACCAACAATGTTGCAACCATGTTTCATCTGATGTCAATTATTTGAAGATACCTTTGTAGCCTCAATCTGATCTTTTACTTTCGTATGTGCACATGAATAATTGACTGATACCTAATCTTAAATAAAACTACAATTGATTGATAATTTGCATAAAGATACAAATTCTGTACTGCTTTATGCATGCCTGCAAAACATGACTGTTCTCTGCAGCATGCCAAGAAGCAAACTACTTCACATAGGGACCAGTAAAAAAGTTACGTGATACCGTATACCGTCTACTGACCTTATACAACAAACGAACGCTCCTAATTAACTCCACTCCATATCAATACACACTCTAAGAAATAAACAACACAAAAAGCTAACACCGTCACGATTCAAGAACAGTAATTATAAAGCATCTATTGTAGATTGAAATTGCACATAATCATTACTCATAAAACATAATGCACAATAATATAATACAAATAAATCAAATTTCGACATAAATTAACTTTTGAACATTGCAAATTTAGAGCCAATAATATTACCAAATTAATCTCCTGGTTCGTATCCTTTGTCCTTTGTAGTACGAAAAGCCTCACCCAACACATTTCAGTCTTGCAGAACTTTAGGATCCACAGTGGCCTAAACAGTACAAAAATCACGCTGTCGACATAAGACAGTGACTCACGACGTTATCAGTATTGTCGACATAAGACAGTGACTCACGACGTTATCAGTATTGTAGAATATAATACATCACACAGAAGCCAAAACAGTAGAAATGAGGTCAAACCAAAAGACAGGGACTCACCCATTTTCAGTCTTGTAGAATATAAACTCAACGATCCCAAAAACAGTAGAAAAATAACATCAACAGATCCCTATACAGTGATAACGACGTCTAATAAAAGAAAACCATCACCTTTGCCCCTTATCCATTTTTTTTCTGTCCTCCCTGCCCGCCCAGCCTCAATCAAAAAGCACCAACAGTCCTGCTCGCCGTACCGTCCCAGACTCAATGTACAATCCGACTGCCCCCCAAAATATAAAACCCTTTCGTTTAAAACCAGGTAACCTGTGACAACTGATGAGCTGTCATAATATCATCCCCACAAAAAAACACAAAAAAGGGGGAATAAATAAAAAGGGGAATAAAAACAAAAATAATCAAAATTTTACCCCCCTAAGGAACATAATACTGTACAATAGTCGCCAAGAAAGTGATTAAACAAATGACAAATAAAATCTCGTCCATAATTTTGAGTCAAAAAGGTAAAAAAGGAAGGACTGATTCACAGTTTTCCCATGGCTGCCCCTGTCGGCAGAAATGGCATGCCATCTGTAAAGAGACACAAAGCAGGGTCCATAGTTTTAACAATAACCCCATAGCTATAGAAGCAGAGCATGCTGACTTTTTTGCAAAAAAACCCTGTCTCAAGCGGGCAGAAGTATGGACAGAACGATAACATCAATGGGGTACGCTCATTATGTGACAGGGGGTCTCAGACACTAAAAAGAGTTGACAATCAGGAGGTTTGGACCGCCAGACAGTGTCTTCTTCATGGTATAGAGAAGAAAAGTTATCAATTTCTCATGGATACGATGGAAAGGGATTTTTGGCATGGCTGCCACGGAGGACAGAGCACAAAGGGGGAACCCCGTCCATGATGTCGATAAATATATAACATAGCTATAGAAGAATCCTAAAGATTCGGAAAAAATTAAATGTGACCCCTCCAGTTTTAAACCCAAAACCCTTTTAGAGCCAGGACATGTTTATCCCCCCAAAATAGTTTCCCCTTATCAGAGTGTTTTTCCCTTATTTATTTGATCTTGAGGGTGTAACAGATCTACGAGATATTATATAACCATTGCATTATGACAAATAAGATGCTTTTTTAAAGCAACCTAAGATTCAATGTAATTTTTAATTTAAAAAATGCCATGCAGCTTAAAAACAGAATTTTGAAAAAAAATCTTTTTTGGAATTGAAGTAAATAAAGACCTCCATCATGTTACTGTTGGGGGATAGTTCATTTTGTACGAACAGTTTATAGTTAATTTATTTTTAAATATCAATGTCCTTTAAATGTTCATTTATAAATTTACACTTGTTCATATATTGTTTGTATCCTTTTACTTGTTAGAATGGATCATTTATACTTGTTAATTGCTGACATATCGAATCAAATTTGTTAATTTTAGGATCAACATCATTGTCCCTGGGCCTTCCCCTGCCTCTCATCCCCGCTGCCCCGCCATCCAAAAGTCCACCCGCTTATACACCCATGGTTTTTTTTTATCTTCTTCACCAAAAACACTGTTGGTATGACCAGACTTTACTTTTTAAATTTCCAAAAAACCCTCCAGTGTCTAAGTCTTTTTTATATCACATAACTAAAGGGATACTGCATTTGATTTGCTCCATCTTCTGCCAGTTTTTGTAGGGCATTTTTTAAGAAAGTCAGCACATTCACTGCCCGCCGCAGCATGTCCATGTTGCCAAACAACTAGGGGCTTGATACAGAAAACAAAATTCCCTCATTCGCCCCAGACTTCCAAACTCAATCCTTTAAAAGGTATTCAAATCATATGATAATCAATGGTACTTATTTTTGCCCCCCTGGGGAGCCCTGGAGGCAGCAGTGATCTCCATAGCTGCTTCCACTTGTAATTCAATTGCTCCATTTTAAACTTTTTTTGTGTTTAAAGGGGGTTAAAAAACTGAAAGGGTTACCCCTTTCACCGGTTTTACCCCCTACACACATGGGCCTTCTCCCAGAAATAGCACCGCTGCCAAAATTCCCCAAACACAACTCCTGCCCCAAAAAATCCTGGGGCCCCGGAAAAAAAATGCACTCGTGAACAGAAAGGTCCGGACTCAACCCCCAACCTTCGATTCACAAAGAAAAGGGGTTTTAAAACTTAGCCACAGAGACCCCCGAATAATTTTGCTTTCTATAGATTGAAAGTTTATATACATATTGTAACTGTCCCCAGATCTTTAAATATGCACAGAGTTTTTCCTTTATCAATCAATCAATGCCATGCCCACCAAAAGCGATTATGTTTCCCCCACAATTTTTCTCCTTCCCTGTAATCAGTTTTACATCATCTTTTTCAAACCAAAATTCAGACCATCCAACATCTTCTCCCCACTCTTCCACAATTTTTTCCTGAAATTTTACCTGTTGTCCCCAAAAGGGCTAAACCTCATTCTTTTTTATATGCCCCAAAAACCGTTGTCTTTTTTTATTCTTTTTATAAAGGGTTTTTTCATTTTCTATGGCTTTTTGGGCTTGATTTCATCAATAGAGAACACAGGAGCATAGATTTATTGTAAAATGATTTATGAAAGGTCTGATGAAATTTAAAAAACACTCTTACCCAAACCCTTTCTTGACGTTCCCAAAAAAATTTTTAAAACTCTTGTATATGTTTGATCTTTGCCCGAACTTATACCTACATTTGTTTGGGACCTAAAAAACTTTAACATTTAGATGTGCATTCATTTGGCCAAATCCTTTGTCGCCCTTACGACATGGGGGCAAGTAACAGTGGTTCTATTCTTTAACCCCCAAAATTTTGGGCCCTTAACCACTCGATTTGAAAGGGGACAAAAAAAAATCTTTTATACGAGGTGCATTAAAAATAAGCCCCCAAATCCTCTTTTTAATATGTTCGGGGGCAATTTCACATTAGAATAAAATATATGGTGTTTTTCAGGGCAGAACAATGTTAAAATTTCCCCATGGGACAACATTTTCCAAGATGGGGGTATACATGGAAATTCGTGAAGCAAAGAGCGTGATTGAATTTTTTTGGACCAAAGGGTTTGGTTATATCGAAATG
>JADZMA010002039.1:0-13585 GCA_020796225.1 Arion vulgaris
CTCTCTCAAGGGGTTCTGTGGTACAGACTTGGAGTTTTCAGGTGAGCTGTGATGAGAGCAATGTTCTGCAAAGGATATGCTTCATGATGAACAATTATAACCAGTTCTATATAGCTTTAAACAGTACAATAAACAATATACAGAAATATCAACAAACGGTGCAACATTTGGGTAGTGCTTGTTCAGTTCAGTCAGCCGTATGAAGTGTGTCACACAAAATGTATGTGCCTGCAGAGAAAAATTAAATTGTACCAAACAATAGAGAAATTAGAAGTTGTGTATTTTCTAATTTTATTTAATTTATAAATGAAAACATTCTGTTAGTAACCGATAGTATATTAGAGTTATATGTAAGTTAATCATCTTTACAATCGCTAGTCAGTTTTCATTTTGCTGTGAAACTGAAGATAAACAAATTATAGTTAGTGTTGAGTGCTGTAATGCAACCACACTAACACAGGAAATATTAGTAAAATATTGAAGATGCCATCACTATTAACTGCTCCATATAGAGCAGGTGACTTAGAATTTTTGGGGTATTACTAAATTTATGTTAAGGGTGTGGATGTGTAATCATACTGACTGCATGTGAATCAAGTTCTGGAAAGTAATCAGATTACTGCATTTTGACTTTGGTAAGATGATTTGTAACTGAATTGTTTGTCACAAAAACTGAGATCATCACAATCTTTCAGACAATCTGCTAGCGTTGGAAAGACATCTAACTTATTGTGTAAAATTTTCTTGCTTCAATAAATAAGTTTTTATTCAAATGTTGAAGTCTTTATTTTGATTAAAAAATACCAATGACTTTGATCAATGAATTTAACCCTCTGAACCCTGGCCACCTGTACCTCAAAAATCTCTTCCATGGAGCTCTTAGGCAAAAATAATTTAGCACTCTTCAACACTCTATAATTTGTTATAGACTTACCCCATCATCTCCATTATTCCTGCTTATTATATATTGGCAGAATACTAAACTTTAAAACTTATTTGATTTAATATGTGGCACGCCTTAATACTCCTGTATATGAAGATTTTTCTCCATATTGAAGATATATAGCTTGAATATCAATTGATTAAAACAATTCTTTGTCGTCTAAATGATCATCTAACTCTTTTTCTATATCCTTATCAGAATAATCATATTCTAAGTCTAATTTATCTTCAGATTCATTCAAAATAAGTTCAACAGCTTGCTCTGTTATACTTTTTGAATGACCATTTCCGAAAGTTATCTTTTTAACATGAAAATACTTTAACAGCGTCCGCCATCTCGTAAAACGATATAGAACACATGGGTTGTGTTTTACGTCACATTTGTACACAATTTATTTTCAAATACCGAAAAAATATGCTCAAACCAATATATCGGGAGCTCGGGGTATGCAGCGCTTATATTCAATCCTGAAATATTGGGAGCCCGGGTTCTAAGGGTTAAATGTCCAAAGATAACAGCTAATTATTTGAGATTTGCAAGCGGAGGTTCCCAACGTTTCTGTGACATATTTTGATCCTTTTTTTTGTTTAGATCTAGTAGCTGATATTAAATTCAAAACATTTCAACATGAACGTTACCTCACTTCAGAGCGAAAAAATGTGTGAATACTCAGTGTCCCCTTTCTAACAAAAAAAAATGAAATATAGTTGTGTATTGCTTACTTTTTAATGACACCTTCAAGTTCAGGTTCCACCATCACATGCAATGTTTGATAATGGATCACACACTCAATTTGTGAATACTGCTTTTTGCTAAAGCCAAAAACCACATAACTGGGATTCCAACCAGACACACAAATACAGTCTTCCCATATTAAATCATTATTTTTGTGTTTTGAAGTATACATCAAGCTTGTTGAGAACATCAATTCCATGAGCTCCCAACTCAAGAGAAGAACAGAAAACACTTCTACTTCAATTACTACCATTTTCATGGCTGCTGGTTTGACCAATTCATCACCAATCACAAATGTCATTTCTTGTTTTCAGCAATCAATCATGAGACTTCAAAACTAGTTCATGATGTTGAACGTTGATTAAATGCTTGAACCTTTCAAGTTGCTTAACAATTTCTATCTTTTGACACTTCTGTCCAAATTCTCAAAGTATTCTGGTGGATTGAAAGGCAGATGTGACTCCAAATTGTTGAAGTGTGTCCTCAGCTGATACTTTTTGAAAGACTTTTAAATGTAAGCACTATTAAATAGATGGCACATTGTATCTTAATTTTGACCGTTGTCTTATATTTCTGTGAAAACTCTGACTAAGTGTCATCAGAATGTTAAAAAGTGCTGAAACAAACTACAGCTTAGTTTGTACATATCTCAATGAAAGGTTCATTGTGGTGAGAAGTCTGGTTGGGGTTTCTTGGCTAATGAGCATGGTAGGGTTGTTGCAGAGCAAAGTGGAGCGTACAGAACAATTATTTCTAGTATGAGGATGGAGGTTGAGGCTGTTACTGCTGCTCTCCATTGGCTCTCTGGGACTTCATTTACTGGGGCCATTGTTGTATCTGACTCTCAGTCGATGCTTCACAAGATCCAGAAGGGCAGGTTTCGGTATGAGTGGATCTATAGAAGTTTCTAACCTCCAGAGGCTTACGTGGATATACTGTCCTGGGCATGTGTGTGTTTACGGTAATGAGAGAACGGACAGGCTTGCATCAACAGCATCGATTGTTGGGGAGTTGAAGATGGATAAGGGGGATGTTCTTGGTCTTTTCCACTGTCTTTCGATGGGGACACTAAAATAGATGTTGAATCGATCAAGCGATTTAGGCAGTTTGAAGTTACCCGCTGTACAAGTAGAACTGATGCCTGAGGGCAGAGTGCGAGGGTGTTTAATCAGCAAGCCACAGGAACCATCAGAATGCATACTTTTGATATCTGTTGGGAGAGACTGAGCACCTCTCTCGCGATCCCGGCCTAGACTGATGAACCAACTTTTTATGAATTTTACCGTGTTTTTAAGGGACTCTTTCCCTCCGCATAGCTTCCTGCAAGCTCTGTGTTTTAGGCCAGGTTTCTTTTCTTATGCCTGCTATCAGTTGACAATCTTGCAGAACATGTTCTGTCGTCATGTCCGCCTTTTGCAGGATCACAGGCTAGTTGAAGCAATTTTAAATTTGTGAAACATGTGGGTGCGGAGCTTGTTGTGGTTGGTACAGAGGCGAAGTATGGCAACTTGCTCACTACGAGACAGACCATAGTACCTGTCGCTGTTGTTGTGCTGAGGATGGTCTTTTGTCCATTTGTCTCTGTAGTGCCAGCCGACGGTTGTTTTGCTTCTCATAACTGATCTCGAGATCAGTCTGAGGTAGTCAACCGCCTTTTAGCTAACTTGTCGCGTGTTCTTCGCTTATATGAAGTGTGATGGTATCCACTGAATGACGGTGCGCTTGAGTGAGCTGCAGTGCATCGAGGGTCGCTTTCAGCTCATTGAGCTCTGTTTGCCTACGCTTTGAGTGATGTGATGACCGATAGAGCATCGGTAAATATCACGACTTTGTTGCGAGAGGTGTCTCTTCTCTCTAGGATCATTTCGGTCGCTGTTCTTATTGCCTCCGCCCAGTAGTTATTTAAGTATTTGCCTGTGGCTATCGCTTGTGACCGCTACTTTCTTTGGGAGCTTAGTACTATTCCTCCTCCGCTGTTGCTGATTGCGTCCTTGCTCGATCCGTCAGTGTACACGCGTGTCCACTTATTTTCAGGGTATTCTGTTGATATGTATTTTTCCGTACGCTATTCTTTGAAGTTTTTTGCTGCCCTTTTTTTCAGTATGCCTGGGATTGATTCCCTTAATTCCAAAATTTTGGTTTACCACAGCGGGCACTTATTGGTTGATTTGACTTTGCAAGTACCAGATGGTCTGCGGTCAGTGCTTGGCGTCTAGGCTGGTCCTCTGTATCCTGCCCCTTCCGAATCCGCTCATTCTTTCATACATAGGGTGAGTCGCGCTTAAGTTTTTCAGCTAACACCAAGACTTTCTGTCGCCTGATCTGCCATTGGTTAGATGCCTGTGATTGTTTCCATCGCCTTGATGGGCGTGGACTTCATGGCTTCTGTGATAATGCGTATTGCACAGTTTTGGCTGTTGCTCACTCTGGTGAATTGCTTGTTGGATGCACTACTCCACACTGCAATGCCGTACTCCAGGACAAGTCACACTCTTCCAGAGTAGAGTGTTTTGAGGACTCTGGTGTTTGCTCCCACGTGGAGCCTAGAGTTTGCGCATCATCATGAGCCTGTGTCTCTGGTTTTGCCGTAGCATTTTCACTTTGGGGCACCAAGTCAGTTTTCAATCGAGTGTGACTCCAAGGTACGTTGGGTCTTGCTTTCTGGAAGATCTTGCCCATTGACTTTAAGCTTAATTATGTGCTTCTGGTTCTTTTGGGAGAACACAGTGTAAGTTGTTTTTGAAGGGTTTATGTTCATATTCCACTTTTTTACCACACTTCAAAGTTATTTGGGGTATCCTACAGTCGATTTGTGCTATGGGCATTGACTCTTCCTCGCCCATATTGCCAGGTCGTCGGCATACATGGCAGAGTGTACTAGCTTTGATAGGCTTGTTGCTATGTCATTGACAAAGATTAGAAAGAGAGTTGGTGAGAGCACTCCTCCTTGGTGGCCTTCTTGCTAATGTACCCTTGAACTTGAACCCTTGCTGTTCTGTTCTCTAGGTATCTATCAAGCCATTTGTACATTCTTCCCTTTATACCGAGGGCGAGGAGTTTCAGTTTTAGCACCTCTTTCCAAACCGTGACAAACGACTTCTCCATATCTACCAAAACTGCCAGTGTCTGTTTATTTTCTTGGAAACCATCCTAGATTTCCTGGGCGATATAGGTTACTTGATCTTCTGTAGATCGGTGCTTCCAAAGCCTCCTGTTGTACCATGAGAAGCCCTTGCTTTCCAAGTGCCAAGATAGCCGTTTGTTCACCATGCGCTCCATGAGTTTGCCCGTGCAGCTTAGGAGGCTTATTGGTCTGTAACTCTCCGGATCAAGTTTATTTTTTCCTGGTTTTAGGATGGTACAATGATCGATTCCTTACATTCTGTGGTACTATGCCTGTCCTCCACATATTTAGGACGGCCAGTAGAGCTGCCTTTGCTCTAGTACCCAAGTTTTTAAGCATCTCATTTGTGATCCCATCCTTTCCGCGACTTTCGAGCTTCAGCTCCTTAATGCCTCTTCCAACTCAATACTGGTGAATGTATCCATTAGGTGACTATCAGCTTTTTTTGGCTCGCCTTGGAGGGCTCTCGCTTTTCTCTTAGTGTCATCGACTTTTTCTTTTGCTACGCTTACTCTGCTGAATTCGGCATATTTTTGCATTAGAATGTTTGCTTTCCTTCCGAGGACATTTTTGTCTTGTTCGAGAACTATTTTGGGGTCCTGGTGTTTTCATCACCAGTGCTATTGCAAGCTTCCACAATTTATGGTCGTCCCTATCAAGGTTCAGGGATTCTGTCTTTTCAACCCAACTCTGTCGTGCTGATCGTTTGACCTCCCGCTTGTACTTAGCTGCTGCCGCCTTGTAGCAGTATTCGTTACTGACTGTGCCTGTTTTGCCTCACTCCTGCCAACTCAAGGTCATTTTAAGCTTCTGAACCTCTGCTGTCCAGTATGGCTTGTAAATCTTCCGTGCGCTATAGGAATGGTTTCCGTGCGCTTCAGGATTGCTACTGAGAGTTCTTTTGCCACGGTTCGCATGTGTTTCTTATCATGCATGTTGATGTATTCAACATTGGCATCTGTCAGTGCCCGCACTGTTTCCAATTTGCCTTTTTGTAGTTTCACTGTGGCAACCACACTTTGGGCTCAGGTACAAATTTTAGGTCTACTTGGAGTTTGACAGGCCTATGATCTCCGAGTTGCTTTGTGATCGTACGTAATGTTTTTGTGGAGAGGTCACTTGTTGTGAAGGCCAAATCGGGTGCTGTCTTATGCCACCTTCTCGAGTAGAAGGTTGGTGGGTCATCTGGGGCATTGATGAGGAACAGGTTGTTCTCTATCTTCCAGTCTTCCACTTCTGCGCCTGCTGTTCGCTTCGAGGTAGCCCCATTTTACTGAGTGGCTGTTGAAGTCACCAACCACCATGCATGCTGTATGATTGATAATCATTACATCGAGTGACAACGAGATGTCACTTGGGCAGTATAAATTATACAGAAGAATCTGCATTTCTTCACATGTAATTAGTATCGATCTCTGCTGCATCGGCGCTCCTGTGGTTACATCCACTTGCTTTGCTGAATGCCGTCTCCATACTAGGTGAGGACTCCACCCTTGTGCCCTTCTTGGTCTAGTCTGAAGGTTTGCTAACCTCTGATCCCGAATCTATGTTGTGCATTTAGATGGGTCTCTTGTATGCAAGCAAACATCAATTTCGTCTTCTGCAAGTCTTATTGCGAGTGCTTGCTTTTGTGATGAATTCTTTCAGCATTCCATTGCACAACGCTTAGTCCGCTGCCAGTACTTTGCCGTATTGAACCAGTAGCTTTTTCCGTGGCCTTGCTCACTGCTTTGCAGAGTTGGAGGACGGGACCGTCAGTAGCAAAAATGGGCCCTTCGAGGCATGGGGCCCGGCACTTGTCCTGCCTGACGGATCTCCAAAGGGGTAGCACCACATCGAGATTCTATATTAGACATATTCATGATAAAATTTGGTCCATGCAGCCTTAGTATGTGTAGCTACGTCACAACTTTCAGTGCCAACTGGAGTTCAGTTGCTTGTCTTTCGGCTGTGTCCGATCAACCAACGCTTACTGGGTTCGCCTCCGTTAGCCTTGACTGTCCCCAGCCAGAACCCACAAGGCAGCAGGTTGCTATTTTCTTCAGGCAGCGACCTTAGACGACTCGCCCTCCCGGCTGATGAGCGCCATCCGCCCAGCTTTACCTGTTTTGTTAATGGACTGCTTGGTTTGCCTACCGTCCAGTTTTGTTTACGGTTTACTCCGATAGCCTTTGGTTATCCCCAACCAAAACTACAAGGAAGCAGATGATCCCCTTTGAAGAGAACAGAGTCCTGGGACGCTTATGGACGTTCGGTCGGCACTAGGCAATTTGTATTGGCTCTGTCATTTCCTTTGTCCGGGAAACCTGGGCTGGGGCCTCGACATCAATGTATGGTCGTTTATCCGCGCTATCACGCAACTTTAGGCCAGGAAATGTGTGCGTTGTTGAGGGATTTCCGGCCCATGCATTGCTTTTCTGAGTTTGCACTTCCACCTTTGTTTTTTTTCTGGACTCGTACGCTGCTGTTTCATATTTCTTTTGTGCTTGGGCATATTTTATCGGACTTCGCTTGGAAATGTGTGCGTTGTTGAGGGGTTTCCGCTCATGAATTGCTTTTCCGTGTTTGCAATTCCACCACTGTTTTGTTCATGACCTCGTGACGCTGCTGATTCGTACTTTTGAAATTTGGGCATATTTTATCGGACAACGGGCCCGGAGATGCGTGCTTGTTCAGGATTTTCGCCCTGTAATTGCTTTTCTGTGTTTGCACTACTATTTCGGCTTGTAGTTCTCTCCCGATCCCTGCCCCTTAACCAGACCGGAACCACAGTCTGTTTCAGGGTTACCACTTGGAGGTAGGAGGCAGGGTCTTGCAGCGCGCCTTCGCTAACCCTGGCACATGTTGCCGCCATGAGCCTTTGACCCCACTGAGCACCCATGGGTCTGCCCGGAGTGTAATGATGTCAGTTTAGTAACCAATAACCAATCAATGAAATGAAAATGTGAAAAAAAATTTAAATTGCCACAGTGTGTTTTCAATTCATTAGGGAATGTGTTAGAAATTAGTACGTTAGTTTTAAAACTATATAACTGAAAGTTCCATTTTATTAAGACTTGTAAAAGATGATGTCATTTTGACAATTTGGGATAATCTTTTTTTAGTATCCTCTGTGCAGTCCAAATATCAGTATGATGAGGCAATGCGATTTGTTTAAGAAAATATACAATTAAATGGGAAAAGAGAGCATCAGATACACCAGACAAATTATCCATACTACCAGCTCAATCAAAGAGAAGTGGCGAGAGGTTAGGTGCTCACCTCTCTTTTTTCAAACGCATCGTTTTCCGTTTTCCCCGTGAACCCACAGGTATATTTTTTCCAGAAAACCCCCGATCTCAGTGTAGGGGGATATTGAGTTCTTAGCCCCATTGGAGATGGACGATAAAACGGGGGGCCCTTTGTGTTCACGAGGTAATGATGATGGTCCTATCAATCAAAACTAAATTGCTACTCAAATAATTGCTCTGTTATTTTTTTTTCATTTCTTTTCCCAGGTTTTTTCCCGTTTTTCTTTTCTTTTAAGGTGTTTTTTTACATTTGTTTTTTTAAAGTTTATCTAGTCCAATTTTTTAGTTATGGAGGGAAAAGGGCCCCTTGTTTTTGTTTGCATATCTTGTTTGTTCTTACATAAGCCATATGCAAAATCCAATTTTTGCCCCCCATTTTCACCAATCAATGCCAGTTTTCCCCTGCTATATTTTTCCCATCACCCAGTCAATGACCAATCAAAACAAGGGAGATAACATACAACCTACCATTTTTTAAAAAGGGTGTCATACTATCGGGAAAACGTTTTTAAATATCTTTTTTTTTCTTTTTTTATTTGTCCCCTAACTATGATATTTTTGCCAAGACTTTGGGGTTTATTAAACCATGTGGTCAGTAAATTGTATCGCTCCTTTTTTTTTCCCACCAATGATCTTTTTTTGTTTAAAAAAAATTTTTTTTTTTATTGTTAAACCTGTCAATGATGTAACATTTTTCTGTAGGAACAACATATCTGGTGTGATATTTTTAACCTTTTGGTGTATTCATTCTCTATTTTTCCCCATCCAAAAAAACATAATACTATCTTCCAAATAAAAAATTTGGGCAGAGATAGATTTTTAAACATTTATAAACACATTCCATTTGTTTCATGAATAGGGGAGAGAGCTTTGGGGGAAAATAAATCCTCTTAATCAACTTTGTAGATTATGAAAAGGTAATTGATAGCCTAGATAGGAAACACTTTTAAAACTGCAAAGCATTATGTCCCCCGGGGGTTTAAACCCCCTTAATAAAAAAAATGAAATAAACAATGGGTAGAGTACTGTATAAAGGGAAAAACTGAGAGGCCTTTAAAAAAAAAAAAAAGGACAGGTGGGGACGGGGGCTCCTTTTTTATCCCCCTTTCCCTTTCTTCCTGGGGGAAATTGACGGATAATGTCATCAAAAAAGCCGGGGGAGAAATGGAATACAAGGGACCATGATGAGTCAATTGGGGGATCTGGTTTTTGCAGATGATCAGAAACCCCTTCTCTCACAACCATCACAGATAAAAGAAAAAAACCCTGGAAACAATCTCACAATTCTGCCCTTTTCAGGGGGAAAAAAAAAACAAAGATCATGAAAATTAAAGCAACCCAGAGATCACCATTTGGGTTTAAATAGTCCAGGTCACAGCCATCCATCATTTTCCCCTTTGGATGATCGAAAACCACGGTTTAGAATCGGGTTGATTTCGTTGTATGGAATTTGGTCACGGGGGCTAAACGTTACTTTCCCCATGCTTCAGTACTTTTCCCCATCCCCGGGAACCCCATGGGGGCTTTGTTGCATGTATTCCTTATATATTTACAGTTTTTTTCATTGTTTCTCTTTTTTCTATTTCTGTTTTTAAGTTTTTTTGTGTTACATTTATTTCGTTATTCGTTTTTATTCCCAGATTTTCATTTAAAAATGTTTGTATGATTTCGTTTATATGTTTTTTTTTTTTTTCCTTGTTGTGTTTGGGAAAAAGGCCTTGTTGGTGGGAACGCTGGTATTTTGAAAAATGTTTTTGTAATTTGTAAAAATACAGTACTTTGTGATTAAGTTTGCCATCAAATAGTTTTACTGCAGTCCTCTATTTTGTGAAAGAATCCAGAAACATGAAAGAAAATGAATACAGACAGAACATTTTTTTGCGTATACAGAGTTAATCAATGGGAGACAGATTCCAAAATCTAACAAGGGGATGACTGAGAAGAAGGAATTTAATCCACCGGGCCCAAAATAAAAAGAAAAACCCTCAGACCCCCAGAAGTTGACTTTTCCGGGTAGTTTTTTTACAACAAATTCTGTGAGACTGGATCATAGCACATATACAGACAATGGGGAAAGGAAAAAGGGAAAATGATGAATAGAAGGGAATAAAATTTTGGGATATTAACTGTAAGTTTTTTGAATGAAGAACACCACAAGATCTATAATCCTGGGTAAAAAAATGGAGGGGGGCCCTTTTATATCAGATAAGAAAATATCAGAAAAAAAAGGTTTTTCCCAAAAAGGGAAATCAACATTTGAAGATGAAAACATACTATGTAAACCTTGTCAGGGGTTTTGGGGGAAAATTTTAAATTTAACCAATGGTTTTTTGGGAAACATTTTAGGGCAGTGAGTAAAGACTAAAAGACAAATCGAAGAAAAGGGGAACCCAAACAGAAAGGGGGTTTTTCGGGAAGAATGTTAAAAAAGTTCCATGGAAAAATTAAAAAGCCCAAAAATAGAGATTTGTTGAGACAGTTTCATATCGAAATCTAATCAATCAAGAAAGGGCCCGGGACAATCAAGGCTTTTGGGACATAATTGGGAAGAGGCATTTTTGGGAAATTTGGTTAAAACAGGCAAAACGGGGGAAAGGGAGACAAAGGCAAAATTTAGGACGGTTAAAATCGGGTGCTACAATGGTTCGTAAGAGTTAAGGATTGACTAGAGACCACCGTTTTTGGAGAGACATTATCATCTACCCAACCGGCAGGGGCACTTGATTGATTGAAAATTTTGGAGGGGCCAACAACAGTAAAGATGGTTGAGCAAAAGTGTATGTAGAAATATCCAAAAATGTTGGGGATATGATCAGAGTAAAAACAGGGAAATACTTTTCATTACACAAATCCATGCTTTCAAGTTAGAACTGATAAGCTGTTGAAAAACCCCCCCCACATTCAAAACCTTTTATTCTTGACACATGAAAGATCAGCTTTTAAAAATTTTTTGTTCAAAAAATTCAGAAATTGAGTTCAGTAAACTGTCAGGCGAAAAGCCAAACTTTTTAAAACTGTGCCCCCAAAGTGCAATTGATACTGTCTCCCCGTGGAATACCAGGAAATGATACAGCTGATTGACTGAAAAGGGAAAAGATGATGCAAATAATCAACGGGAGAAGGTTACCTATCACAAAAAGAAAAGCATGATTAAATCACTCAGAAAGTTACCAATACTAACATGGGACATTTTATAAACAAATAAGCAGAATAAAAAAGTTGTCATTCTGACCAGAACAGGTTTAAATTGACTGCAGTCACATGTATAAAAAATTTCAAGTTTGGCAGCCCAGCCAAGTGTACATGTGAACAGGCAATGCAGTGCAATATTTTCAAGACTCCCTTTGAATAGAAAACACTGAGATCCACTGGCTCAGTGAAACAACACTGAAAAAAAACTATGGACCCCCTTGTGAGCTGCAAAAGTCAATGAACCTTAAACAAGAGACAACATGGAATATTGGGACCATTTCAAATTTTTAAAAAGGAAAAAAGCATCAGTGTGGGGTTACAGCGGATCTTAAAACAAAAAACTTTTTAACTACAGCAGGTAGGTTTTTAAGCAGGTTTCCAAAAGTTCAGGTAACGACTTTACCAAGAGTACAAAGAAACTGAGGATTCATTTCAAGAAAAGTAACTGGAAAATTAACAGAAGGGGAGGACCCAAAGAAAACTTTTTTGAAAGGTTTGAAACGAAGATTTCCCCAAGAAACGGGAAAATTTTGCAGAATAAATAGAGAAATGGTAGGATGTATTTAATGCATGCATAACAGAAAACCCCAATACAACGGGGATGCCTCAAGAGCAAAAACCTGTCATGCCTTTCTGACTGAGATGTTCTGTTGAGGGCCCTTTTTAATATGGAAATGAGTCCTATTGGGGTGGATGGAGAAAGATAAGTAAAATGAATATTGCAAAAAGGGAGGAAGGGGGGAGACAGAGCAGCGGGAAGGATAGACTGAGAAAAGGAAATTTAAAAAAATAAAAAACATTGTAAGACAATCAAATGAACGGGGGAAAAACAGATTAGAAACAGGAAAATATATTTTTTTGTAAAATGGGTATACAAAGGGGGGCAGGGGGGAAAGATTGAAATGTTGGTCAAAGAGATAGTTTTAGACAAAGGGGGGTAAGGTTTTTGGGAAGAAACTGGACAACAGCTAAGCCATCCTAATGAGAAATATAGGTGAAGAGGAAATAACCCAAGAGAAAGAGGGGAAGGGTGGTCAGTAACAGAGGAGTCCTGATGAAGGTAGAGAGTATGGTGATTCTCCTTCAATTAAGGAGATCAACCACAAGGGCAAAAATATCAATGGAATCTGTATTGTTTTATAAAAAGAATCATTAGAAATGATGAGGTTGGATAGTCTGCTGACAGTAGCATTGTGGGGCCAGTGTCACATCATCAGGGTGTTGGGGAGAAGAGATAATCAGACAGCCGAGAGAGTTGTATTATTTTTTTATCTTCCAGGGTTCCTTTTCCGCCCAAAATATAACTTCCCTCCTCTAAAAATTAAACTTATCTTGACTTTCCATTCCCTAGTTTTTATGGGAAAAAATTTTATTCCTAAAAAGAATTTGATTGGTGGTACTTTGGGCCCCAAATACAATGTTGTGGAAATTTTAATTTTCCCCCGGGGCCATTGGCGATACAAGTGCTTAATGATACAGACCCAACTAAAAGTCAGATCCTGAGAACGTTTAGCCCTTCCCCCAAACCATCCCTTTTTTTGGGTTTTGACAACAGAAGTCTTTAAAGGAAAATATTGGACATAGTTGCCTTGTTCAATGCCATTTTGGCACTGTCCAGTGTGACCCCATTGCAGTAAGCTTTCTTTATTGTGACCCGTAATGGTTTTTTTTTCCTAAAGCCACGTTTTTTTTATTGAAGATGGTTTCAAAAAAAGAATATAATCTTTGAATTTATATTTTTACTGCAGTCTCCCCCTTTTTCTAGAAAAATGGGGGACATTATGTTCTTCATTAGCAAAGAAGATAAATAACTATATATAAAAATATGTGTGTGTTTGGGGGTGAGAGAAGGGATAGGCAGTATACAAAAAATATAATTTTTTTTCCTTTTTCTTTTAAAAAATGCCTGCCAAGGCCCAAATAAGCCATACCTTCCTCTGCACTGGGTTTCCCGAAATAATAGCAATTGCCCAAAGTTTGACCACTACTATAACATATATCCATACAAATGGGAGAGTGGATTGGGGAATTTTATGGAAATATTCTCCTTAAACCCTCAGGGGTTTACTTTTTAGTTTGGGGAAAAATGAAACCAATGACTTGACAGGCCCTGGGGACAGCCCCGCCCGGATTTTAAATTTTGGGTTTTATAGAATTATTCCAGCTTTCTTCCAAAAAAATTTGATAAAACGATGCAAGACATTTAAAAAAAACATCAATACTTGTTGTTTAAAAAGTAATCTTGTAATGAACAGTTTTCCCAAATTTTTTTATCCATTGCACTCACCTCATCTACTGATC
>JADZMA010002040.1:0-13575 GCA_020796225.1 Arion vulgaris
CGGGATTTTTTACAGGATCCTGTTTTGTGGTGAAATCTTATTCCCCAGTATCTTGCGGACGATAAAACGTATTTTCGTGCTCATATTGAGCACGCAAAGAACTTGGCTGTTGAAATCGATAAGAATAGGCTGCAAACCCTTCCCATTCAAAATTTATCAAAATGAGGGAAAAATAAACTGACAAACATTTTTACTATCTTCAAAATACATATGGGACCTTCGCTGGTGCTACGGAATTCGTACACTACTGCTGAGATATTCCTGCGAAAGAAAGAGATTGGAACACACTGGTTATTCGCCAAGTGCAATGAAGATGGTCCTATCAATCAATCAATGCAATAACAAAAAAAACAGTCACGTGTGAATAAATTTTAAATTTGGAAATTCATCTGTGTGACATCTGCAGAGGCACCCCAGACTTCAAGACAGCCCCGAATATGATATACTGAGACAAACTCACTGTCCTGGTGAAACAATACCGGAAAAAAAACTACACAGACCTCTGTGTGAGCTGAAAAAAAGCAGTGAAGTATGTAGAATAGAAAACATTGAATATTTAGACAATATTTCTATTAAACGAAGACAGAAAGGTAGAGTGTTGGGGGAGAGTTTTTTTTATTTCCTTACACGACTTAATTAGGTAAGGACTTTGCATTGTTTCATCTATGATAATGGCCGAAAAAGAAACATAATAATTTGCGCATTCACGTATGTTACGGACATCAATAACATCAACTGGGAATAAAGAAAAAATGGAAGTGGTTGGGCATACTTTAAAGAATCTAAGACCAGGTACCCACTTGTTGCTACGAAATTAAGTCTAGGAGGAAATCGAGGCAGTGGCGAGGCAGTGGAGAGACCTAGAGGCAGATTGTTTGTAGTCAAAGAAGAAAGACTGATGAACTAAGCTACACTCCAGACAGACCTGATTGAAGAAAATTTGTTGATGCCTCCTTGCTCTTCAATGGAAGTTAAGAGAAGAAGTAGATATATATATATATATATATATATAACGACAGATGAGCATTAAAATGTTGTTAGAACATGGGCATTGTTATATTTAAAAGTAACAACATCAAGCATGCTAAAACACAATGGAAAGATGACATTTAAAGACTAGTGAGAAATCTAGTGTGGCACAGCCGAAAGGAAGAACTTTTCAGTAACACTTGAATAATAAATCTGCGTTTCGGGTTATAATACATGTAGTTTGAACATTTATTATTGCGTTATATTTTGATTGAAGAAGAAGAATTAGGAAAAGACGAAGAAGAGAATGAGGAATACGATAAGTAGAGCAGAACGGACGGAAAGACAGATGGGAAGAGAAGGAAAAAGAAGGCAATAGTAAAAGAAAGAAAAGAAGAAAAGTAACGGAAGATTGAATCAATGAAGAAAGTTAAGTAGAAGAAGATGAAAAAAAGATAGAAGTTAAAAGGGGGCAAGGAAAAGTAAAAAGAATAAAGGGTATAAATCATAAACAATTTTTCAATAAAGAAGAATATATAGAATAGACATTCAAAAAACAAGGATTAAAGTATAAGACCAAAGGAAAATATGAAAAAATAGAACGATAGTTAAAAAAAATAACGACACAGCATAAAAGTAATCTTATGTTGGAGACGCACTCTCTTTATTATCCAGTATTCAACCAGACAGGCATCACCCAAGGTGAACAATGGACACTTTAATGTAATATTTTATTTATATTATTTTCTTGCCTCCCTCAGTAAGGTTTGTTTCCAGGTTACTAAATAGACCATTCATTTCTCTGATTTCATCACATTTCCTGAATTCATCATTCTTTTTTTTCGCAGATATTTATTTTCAAATGCATTCAAGTTACTTTTAATATTTTTAGCTATTTTCCAACTCCGTTGGCATATGTTCAGATGGAAAAAACATTGGAGATGAAAATTCGTAATTTAGTCTTAAAACTACACAACGAGTTCCGTATTTTATTCAGCAATGGCAAACACGTAAAACAAAGTATTGTAGTTTTACAAAGTTTACTGTATTTTGTAAAACTACAGTACTTTGTTTTTACGTGTTTTGCCATTGCCAGGAACTCGTCATTAGGTCCAGTGAGGCAGGCCCCACAAAATATTAATAACGTGTACTTATTATTTCAGACATTATTTGTTTATAATTATTACTTTCAACGAGATACTGATTAGCTTTGAAAGTTGATATATAACCCTAAAATATCACACATTTTGAAATCTGAAATTCAGCAGTTTTTCCCTCTGATTAGTATACACCATGGTCATTAGGGGCCAGTAAGAACAGGCCTACCAAACCAAAAATAATTAACGTGAACTTATTATTTAAAAACTTTTGTTCGTAATTACTATTGTTAACTTGACACTGATTAGCTTTGAAAGTTGAATATTTAACACTAAAATATAAATATTATATCATAATAATATAACAATCTTAATAATATATAAATATTATTATTTAAAAACTAAATTTTACGGTCTCAAATTCAGCCTCTCTTTTAATGTTTGACGTATATATCAGCGAACTATGTTTTATTAGGTCGTTTAAAATTCTTTACTGATGATGTAACTTGCGACCTCTGACCTTTGACCGCTACCTTTAATAATAAGTGCCAAACAATTTATGTCATTGTATTCACCCGGGAAACTAAATTCTACGCGATCAGCAATTAACAGTTAAAGACAGCTCTTGATTAAATAGACTTTGTATAATTATCGATTGAATCCCAAATTATATATAAAATAATAGAAACGGATATGCAATAATAGAAATATGTAACTAACTATTATTATAATCGTTAACGTAATGCTCGTTTCGTATTCAATATACATGTCTTCTACAAGTTTGCGATTGACAAGCTGTGACCTACTTTTGAAGTTGTGGCTTACTCGAAATTCAAAATGAATCAAGTTGATTATTTATTACGAAATCCGTTTCCTTCGTTAAAGATAGAAGAAAAGCTTGAAATTAAACGGCTAAGTGCACATCAGCCAAATAGCTTTGTATATATCAACAAGATGGCAAGAAAAAGACTTTCAATAATAAGTGGTTGAGTAAAAAACGTCTTTTGTACCTTGATTATATGGTATATATTTTAGTTGTTGTTCAACCCCTGGAATTATGAGTTTTCACCATTTTGCCTATAGTGCGTGGTGAGTGCGGCTTTCTTGCAATGAGCTGCAATTATGGTTGACCATTGATTTAGGAGGAGAGTTTACGCTTACGCGACTGGTACGTTGTTACTTCTTACATTTGCTTTGCATTTATGCAACTTTTTCATTAGACATCGGCAGAAGATGCGTGCATTCACTGGTATTTAGGACCCAAGAGGCGTGTCTGCGTTTGCTTTATTACCTATACCAAAGTAGCTCTCTCTCGATCCTTACCCACTTAGCCAGACATGATCTTTTGTCTATTTCGAGGGTCACCACGAGGAGGTGGAGTATGGTCTTGATCAGTGCCAGCTCACTTACCCTGGCGCAACGTTGTCCGTTTGTTTCTTGCGCATGCGATGCCAAATCATTATAGTAAAGGGGGAATAACTTCGGGAATATCAAAATAATAGTAAGTACTAAAATAACTCGTAGCCCAAAACCATGATTTTCCGAAATATTTGTCTGGCCCCACCACCAAAAATGACCACGAGCCGCCACTAACCATTGCTACATAGCTTTACTGCAGTCTTCACATATACGGATAATACTTTATTTAGGTTTTTAAAGCTAATGTTTGACATTTCGTATTAATAAAATTGCATTTAATATAATATAATAATTCCTCTCGTACCGTTATACGTTACATAGGGCTGCAAGTAATTTCTCCATACCGCTCTATCCTGAGCAACTCGCTCAATCTCTTCCATGGAACTGAGACCGATTTCCTGCCTCTCTCAGCAAAGTTCGCTTAGGGTCCTAGGTCGACCTCTCTTTCTTGAACCTTTGCATCCACTTCAATGCCTGCTTTGATATTCGTTGATCATTTCTCCTCAAGGTGTACCCAACATATCTCATCTCTCTTTCTTATAACAGTTGTCACTAGTGGTTGACCAGACATGTCTCTGATTTCATCACTTCTCCTGAATTCGTTCCATTTTATATTCATTATTTTCGCAGACATCTATTTTCAAATGCATTCAACTTGTTTTCTATATCTTTAGTCATTTTCCAACTCTCACTGACATATGTTAGGATTGATACAACATTTGAATTGAAAATTCACTTTAGTTTAATACTATATAACGCAGTTCCATATTTTATTTAGACTTTTAAAAGCTGATGTTGCTTTGAATTCGTAGCATAATTTCTTTTTAACATTTCCGTGCAATCAAAATTACCCAAATAGTGAACTGCTCTGTTATTTTTATCATTTAGATTCCAGTGTGATATCTGCATTACTTGCCATAGGTGTCTTCATTATATTTGTTTTTTCATAGCTTATCTGCAGTCCAACTTGATGCTATAGATGACAAGTTGTCTGTTTTCTTTGCATATCTTGGTTGTTTCTACCTTAACAAGGCAATATCATCTGCAAAATCCAAATCTTCTAGTTATATTTTCTACCCAATCGATGCCAGTTTCGCCCTGCAACATTTTCGCATCACCCAGTCAATAGCCACTCCAAACAATAGCGGAGATAGAATAGCTTGCTCCGTTTCAGCATAAACCAGTCGCTGTGTCCACCATCAGTGCGAACTGCACACTGTGAACCATCATAGAGTTCTTAATAATGTTTATTATTTGTCTGGTATTCCATAGCATCTCAGAATATTCCACAGAGAGTTATGTGTAGACTATCAAAGGCTTTTAAAATCGATGAAATTTAGTATGAGTGGTTGCTTCTCAATATGTTCCTCCAAAATTAGTCGTAGGGTAATTATTAGGTCTAAGCAGCTTCTCCCAGGTCTAAAACCAGCTTGTTCTTCTCTCAGGTTGTGTCCACTGCTCCTTTGATTCTATTAAGAATGATTTTGCAGAAAGTCTTGGTCATTACTGATAATAGGGTGATCCCTCTCCAGTTGTTGCAATCTTTGAGATCACCTTTTGGGGATCTTAACAATTATTCCCTTCTTCCATTGATCTGGGACAGTTTCTTCTTCCATACTTTATTAAATAGTTCTTGCACCTGGCTAATAGTTGTATCATCAGCCACTTTGAGCATTTCTGCAGTAATGTTGTCATCACCGCTGCCATGTTTATCAAGGAATGGATTGCCTCCTTAACCTCAGCTACACTTATCATTTGGTCGTTATGGTAGGGGCTGTTTCTTGCCTCTTCGTCAAACTGAGTAGTACTGGTGGATCAGGTCTATTTAATATTTCTTCAAATGTTCTGCCCATCTTTTCTTCTGCTCGGTGTCTGATGTTAGAACTTTACCATCTTTACTCTTGATTGGGCCACCCTTTGAAACAAAAGTTCCAGTAAGTTTTTTAGTGTGTTGATAGCATTTTACTGTTTCCAGTCTTAGCTGCCTTTTCCCTTCTTCGGCCAGTCGATTGACATATGCTCTTTTATCTCTTCTAGCCACTCTTTTCACTTCCTTGTCTTTTAGTCTATATTACTCTTTAGCTTGGATTTCATCTGTTGCATCCTTAGTATTAAATATGGCTAGTTTCATCTTTCTTCTTTCTTGAATACATTTCCAGGTGTCATCCTTATCCAGGGTTTTCTGTCTTTCGTTTTTAATCCTGCACTACTATTTGCTGCCCCAATAGTGTGTCCTTTATCTTAGTCCATTTGTCTTCAATGTTCTGTTCATTTTCACCATTGAGTAACTCGAACCTATTCTTAAGTTCAAGCTGATATTCCTCTTTTACCTCATTATTTTGTAGTCTTTGACTGTCTATTGCAGTTGTTCTTTTTAGTATGGTGAATTTTCAATTTCAGTTTCAATTTACCTATGCATAAATTATGATCACTTCCCACATCTGCCCCTCTGTATGCACGGACATCCAGCAATGATGTTCTAAATTGTGTATTTATGCACACATGATCAATCTGATTCCTGGTCACTCCATCTGGTGAGTGCCAAGTAAGTTTATGAACTTCCTTATGTGCAAAGATGGTACCTCCAATTACTAAGTTTGACAGCATACATAACTCCGCCAGTCTTTCTCCATTTTCATTCATTGTGTTTTATTCCGTTTTCTATAGCTCTTCTACCCTACATCTCATCCCTTTCCCAACCTTGGCGATGTAAGTCCCCCATTACAACTAACAGGTCATGCTTTTGGGTCTTGTTAATCTTTATCTTTAGTTGCTCATAAAATGTGTCTTTCTTATCATCGTCAGCCTCATTTGTTGTTGCATAACACTGCAGTATTGTCATATTGACATGCCTGGTACTGAAGCAGGCTCTAATTATCGACTCAGATGGGTTCCCATTCTAACATGCTCTTTGCTACTCTAGGTGTCATCATTATACCTCCTCAAAATGCTACCATCTTCTCTCCCTGAATATATGAAAGTTAATCCACAAACTATTCTTCTATCTGTTCAGGCCATCTCACCTCACTTAACCCCAGTATGTCAGCTCGTATCTCTTCATTTCTTCTGCAATTTGGGCTGATTTTGTAGCGTGGCCATCGTTCTCACATTCCAAAATCAATTTTAAATGTGTGTTTTTGAGCCATAATGTACGAGTCGGGTTGCTGACTTCGCAAACTTTCATCAACAACCGTCATTAATATAATATGCTATCTTAAAATGTGAGATCCTGTGTGACATATACATTAAACCAGAACGTAAGTGATCATAATTTCAAACGGGATTAAGGATTATAGAACTTTGTCATTCAAATTTGCCTAAATCATTTGGAATGCGCGATACAGAATGCACGACGTGATCACGTGTGTTTCCCATGATGAACTAAAGGAATAAAATTTTTTCTATAAAATTAAAAATTTTAAATATTCAGTAAGTTCGTAACATCTTTCCCTAGAAAAAACCGGGTGAGTTAATATCTTTCATTTAAAGCAATAAAAATAATTTTTTTTAAAAAATTTTTTGGGGCTTTTTTTCCCCTTTTGTTATTTTCTTTCCTTCTAAATATTTTCCTGAATTTTTTATACTATTTTATATATTTACCCCAAAATTTATTTATGATTAAATGTAGATTTATTTTCCCAAAGTTCTGATGTTGCAATTATTTCGATCAACAAAAAAACATGATTTTCTATTCCTTTCCTATCTCATTGTTTTAGTGATTTTATTCGGCGTTATCGGGGCCCCAAAAAAAAAATCTGCCAAATTCTTGCGGTGTTTGGGAAATTTAGGTTATATTTTCCCTGAAAAAATTATGTATCAAAAATTTTTTTTGTTTATTTCTGCATCTTATTTACGTCTGCAGGGTTTATATTGGTTTTAAACTTTAAAACCTTTTTTTTTTTTGTTCGATACTTTTGTTATTCCCTGTTTCCATTCTTCGTTGACATGTATCAAACAAAAAAAAAAGTTGGGGAAAAATGGAGACTCCCTTTTTAAGGGAAAAAATATCAAGGAAAAATTTAAAAAGGTTGATAAAACAGTTTTTCAAGACTGCAAAAAATCTTTCAAATCACCCAAGAAATGGCACTATAACTCAAAAATTCCCGTGGGGATTAGATGATGGTGTTGACTGAGGGGGCCCTTCCTTCTTTTTTTACGTTTGGGCGGTTGACTGATACTTTGTCAGCTAAAAGCAAAAAAATCCTTTGGCTCCTGTAAAGGGGGTCTCAGAGAGCCTTGAGGGCACCCAATAACGGCCTCAACCTCCCATTCTCTTAAGTGGTATTCCCTTTTTTTCCGAAATGACCTACTATTGCGGGCCCAGAAAACTGGCCTGACTTTTTTGCGTGAACAGACTCATCATTAAAAACCCAAAAACATCTTTCCATTATCTTCTATAAACTGCTTTTTCAGGCCCCCAGTCTTTTTTTTTTAAATTTTCCATTCTTTTCCCAAAACAATGGTAAAAATTTTTTACATTTAAAATGAGAAAAACTTGGTACTTGAAAAAAGGGAAAGGGAACTTATATTGTTTTAACCACAGGAATCCGAAAATAAACCATCTTTTGATATCTCCCGATCTTCTTCTTCTTTTTTCGTTTTTTACAACCAATTATAAACACTTTTTGTATTTTTCCAGTCTTTGCCAAGAACGTGTTTACGTTGCACGATGGTTTAGTAACCCCCAAAACCCATAGACTTCTCCGTTTAGGCCCCTTGCATCGTTTTCCCCGGGCCCCTTTGGGCCCTCTTACAAATAAAAACCCAGGTAAATTTTTTTCTATTTTTTTTCCAGTTTGGGGGCCCACGGAAAACCCTCAGGAAAATCTGTTTGGGATGAGACTTGCAATGTTCTGCTCCTCAAAGTTTTAGAGGGTGAGTGTTTTTCATAAATAAATAAAAAAATTTCCCCAAATTATAAACTTTCATCAATAATTCTTCACTTATTTTCATTTTGGGTTGTTTATATATATATATATATATATATATAAATATATATATATATATATATATATATATTTATATATTATAAAAAATTTTCCCAATTTAAAGCAGATCTAAGTTTAGGGTTTTTTAAAAGACAAAATGACAGACTAAATGTCTTGGTTTTCTCCATAAAAAGGTCCCTTCTAAAAAGGGCACCCTTAAGTGTTCCAAGCACGAACCCCTAGCCCCAGAACAACCCCTGGGGGTCTCGGGAAAAAATCACTCGTGAACGGGGAAGGGCGGTCGGACTCAAACCCACGCCCTTCCCGACCCCAAAAAGGGGCGTAACCAAAAACCACAGGGGCCCCCGGGTCCAGTTAGTCACGCTCGGGTGTTGAAGCGTAATAATGGGCTTTCCCATGCTGTCTGTCTATTGCGGGGGTTAAATACATCAAGTGGGTAAAAAATGAGAACATGGGAAAAAAAAGTCCCAATAATTACATAAAAATTTTTTTTAATGTACCCCATAATAGCAAATTGTTTCTCTTTTCTAATTTCCCTTTTAGTTTGTAGTGTTTTTACCTCCCAATTGCGGGACAATCTTTATTTTTAAACCCAATTGTTTTCTCGGGTTTTTAAATTTGTTACCAGAATAAAAAATTACTGGGGAAAAGGCGTATTCTAATTAAACAGTGGCGTTGATGCTTAGAAAAATTGAATTGATTTCTGTTTAAACTAAATGTTGGCAAAAAAAACACTAAAAAATTTATAATTGAATTAAATAACATTTCTAAATAACCTTTTGTTCTTTATTTCTCTTTGTTTTGCCCACCCAATATATACATTAAACCAAACCCAGTTTGCTAAAACATTTTAAAAAAATCCATCCATAAAAATTTTTTTGCACTTTTTTGATTTATGTATATCCCATTAAACATTAAAACATCGTCAGTGAAACAAAGGGGGAAAATTTTTTTTAAAGGTTTTTTGAAAGTGACATCATCAAAACATCATCAGGGGTTTTGGGGTGATAGAAAAATCTAGATCTCCCTGCTTTTTTTCATATTTTGGCTCTTCCCTCCATGACGTCAGGTTATCCAAAATTTTATCTTTTTATATTACTCTGTTTTCTCTCCCCTCGATTTTAACCCGTTTTCTTGTTCTAAACTATTTTTCCCTCAGATGGAAAAACCCTTTCTGCCTCTTTTCCCATATTGATGTTAAACTTTCTTTTTTGCCCCATTCCCCTCTTCCCCCCCCAAATAAATTTTAACGGCCCTGGGTTCTCATCATTCTTGTGTAAAACCCATCTCTTGGCCCTAGAATTTTTTGATCTGTTTTTTTTTGTCCATGATTAAACCTATGTAATTGGGTTTTTAAACACACCTCTCCCCCATTAAAAAGGGGAAAAAATGTTTTTGCATATAATGCTTCTCCCCCTTTTTTGGAACCTTTTCGTCTTCTATTCTGCTCTTAATTTTTGATCCCAAACTTTTTCCAGGGTTTTAGGTATTTTAAAAAATTTTTTTTGTCTTAAAAAAAAATCCCATTTTTGTGATGGTTTCATTTTTTCAAAATCTTTTTAAAAAAGATCCTAAATATTCTGATTAAAATTTAAACTAGTCTATTTTGTTCCTCTTCAACCTTATCAAACTGGCTGGAGCTTTTTTTTATTTCTTCTATTGAGACAGTATCTTTAACACATCTCAAATTTTTAAAACTTTTTGTCCCCCTACAACTTTTCCCGCAATATCCTTTATAAAATGGCATCCTTTTTTAAAAAAAAATCAAAACAATCAAATACATTTTAAATGGAACCTCGAAAAAGGTTGGAAGAACAATGCCCCCTTTAAAACAAATTTGAAAAAGGCAACGTCCACCCTTTACCAATGGTTTCAGTCAAAGCTAAAAGGACGTTACAATACAATTGGGGCCGGGAAAGACGTTGTTTTTCCCCATGTCCTTCCGGGGAAAAGAAAATTCTTAGGTGTTCATCGCTTTAACTGGGTTTCTTACAGGCGACTTATATATAAAAAAAACTTCCCTTTTGTTTCCCGACAAAATGGGGATACCAAATTTCTTCTTTTCTTTTTTAAATTCACCCGTTATGATGAAAAGGCGGGCGGTTCCCCTCCTACCAGTTATGAAAAAAAGGGTTTTTAAAACTTCCCAAACTGTCTTTGTGATTACCGATACTTTTTCGAAATATAAAATTTTCGTTAAATTTTTCTCAATGAAATTGCAAATTTCCCTCGGGTTTGGGAAGAAATGAGAAACATATTCGTTGGAAAACTATTCGTTGTGACGTAGTAGGTAAAATTTAAAAGTTATATTTGTTGTGTATGTGCATTTCCGTTTCTATTTCTAGTTTTTATGTGTGTTTTTGTGTTACATTTATTTCGTTATTCGTTTTTATTCCAGATTTTCCTTAGATACGTTGGTATTTGGTCGTCCATTTGTGTTTCATTTTAATTTGTCACTCCTGTTTGTTCGTTTGCTTGATAAAGGCCTTGTTGGTCGAAACGTTGCTGTTTATCGTCACTGTTTATGTATTTTGTAAAACTATAGTACTTTGTTTGTACGTGTTTCACTTTACAAGTTTACTGCAGTCTTCCCCCTTTTTGTAATTTTTGTAGGAAGACTGGTATTAAAACAGTTTATTTCTATTACTGGGTAGATTTTAAACATTTATTGTATATTATGATGTTATCTTCCTCCCCATGAGGCCATTACCTTGTAGTGGTGGGGAGGCTTGCTTGCTCCAATGATACAGTGAGCTATGACGGCGGGAACTTATGTTCCCGGAAGGGTTACACAAGCCGGAAAGGTCACTGAAGAGGGACAGACGAAGCATGGTCTCCTGGTCCTCCAGGTTGGGGTTGGGCTTGGGACTAACAGTCCCATCCTTAAAAAAAAATTAAAGTTACGAAACAACAACAAACATACAACCTATCTACGGGCATGAAGGGCTACCAGAGTCATTGACTCACATGACTGGAAGTGGTGAAAGCCGAAAGGAAGCTACTTTCATGAGGACGGAAGTCCTGAATGCCAAAACCAAGACAAGAATTGGATGCTGGAATGTAAGAACAATGTACGAAACAGGAAAACTATCACAAATAACAGCAGAAATGAGAAGATATAATCTACATATCCTATTGAGTTAGAGAGCAATGGACAGGAAATGGAAGAAGTACCACTGCAACAGGTGAAACAGTCCTTTTTCTGGACGAGACGATGACCTACACCATGAAGGAGTAGCAGTAATCCTAAGAAAGGGCGTGGAAAAGTGTCTGTTAGAATGGAAACCTATCAGCAGCCGCTTGATTAAGATCAGACTAAAGGGAAGCATACAAACATCACAATCCTACAATGCTATGCGCCAACTAATGATAGCGAAGATACAAAGAAAGACTCGTACTACGAAAACCTACAAGCAGAATTAGACAAGTCACCATCCCATGATGTTATCATTGTTATGGGAGATCTAAATGCGAAGGTCGGACAACACGCATAGTTATAGAACTATGGGAAAATATGGATGTGGTATGATGAACGAAAATGGGGAACGTTTAGTAAACTTCTGCAGCATGAACAATCTCGTTATAGGAGGAACCCTATTTCAACATTTAGATATCCACAAATTAACATGGTATTCCCCTAATGGCAGAGATAAAACCAAATAGACCATATAATGATCAATGGACCCTGGAGACGCTCGCTGCTAGATGTTGTAGTCAGGAGAGGTGCAGATGTTGGTAGGACCACCACTAGTCACAGCTTATGTCAAACTTAAACTAAGAAAAACAGGACAACAGAAAAACTTCCAAAGAGGTTCGATGTGGATAGACTAAAAGACACGGAAGTAAGGGATAAGTTTATAATGCAGATAAAGAACAGATTCAAAGCCCTAGAAAGTAATGAAACTACGGATGAAACTGACAACATAGATAGAACATGGGACAACATAGCATCTATATATAGCAAGAGCAGTGAAACATGTCTAGGGTACCGCACAAAGAAAAGAAAAGAATGGATAACACCAACAACATGGAAAATAATAGACAGCCGAAGAATATTAAAAAAGAAATTGTTAGAAGCAAAGTCCGAAAGACTGAAAGCAAGATACCAAGAACAGTACAAAGCGCAAGTAAAGAAATCAAACGGGCTGTGAGAGCTGACAAAAGAATGTATGTTGAAGACCTGGCAGTACAGGCAGAAGAAGCAGCACAAACGTGTGATCAGGGAACAGTGTACAAAATTACAAAGCTAATAAGCGGGAAACATTACAGGAGATCAAATACTCTCATAAAGGATAAGAATGGAATACTATTGACAACGGAAAAGGAACAAGAAATACGATGGACAGAGCATTTTAAAGAATTGCTAAACAGACCACCTCCAACGGTAGTAGCAGACATACCAGAACCAACAGAGGAATTAGAAATTGGCATTGAAACACCCAGCCGGGATGAGATCATTACACACGGCGTCATATTTGCATTGAGATACCGCTCTTTTAGTAATTTGCACTACTTTTTCAGCGCAGTCCGTGACGGTAAATAAATTTAACACAAGTCAGCCATTGTGTTTTTCGATCGAATCGATGAAACAGCGTGTAAACAATTGCTTCATATGAAATATGTGTCATTCATATAGTAAAACCGATTGTTCTAGTGTAACTGTAACATATTCTACAGATCTGGAAAATTCTATGATTATATGTTAAGTAGAAGCTATTTTGAACGAAATTTTGTTCGATGGTCACTACCATTATTTTGGAACCTTGAAAATTTCGCTTGGGTACTACCCATAAACATCGTATTTACGTGAAACGGCATTATTAACTTATCTTTACTCATAAATTTTCATTACTAGAAACATTTTCTCTCTTCTAAGGGCAACTTTACGTCTGCAACTCGTCAATAACCTACCAGACTTACCATTTATCTGTGCTACGAAGCCGGTTTGCTTTTGACGTCCATAACAACCGCTGCAGTTTGCGATCTTCTCGTTAATTCTTTTCGTCATTTTACTTGTGTCAACGATATCCAGCAATGCTAAATACAAATTTTTAATTTTCTTTTATATTTCAAACATTATTTATGCCTTTCAGTTGACTTTTGTATCGAGTATCAACGGTAATATTAAATATCCCACACTA